>JASKGM010007669.1:0-41231 GCA_034509205.1 Ceratonia siliqua | reverse complement strand
GTTGGGCCTTTAATTTATTTAACTTGAATATTACAGGTTCCTCATCCACAGATTAATGAAGCTCCTTCTACATCGCATACAATGGAAGATACACAGAGAAAGTGAATTTCAAAAATTTTAATTTTAACTTTTATGTATATTGGAATATTGTGTTGTTCAATCTTTTGTTGATTGAACATATATTTTTAAATTTTATGTATTTTGAAATATTATGTTGTTCAATCAAGCTGTCCAGTTGTGTTATAATAGGTTCAAATATATATATTGGTTAATTCTAATAAAATATAGGGATTTTTAGGAAAACAAAACTATGACAAAAAAAGATTTTAGTGACGACAGTGTTAATATCGTCACAAAAAAATGGGATCAAATTAAGAATTTTCTTGTTAAAAAAAATGGTTATAGTGACGACATTACAATGTCATCATAAAAACAAGCTTCAGTCACAACAAAAGTATGTTTATTTTTGTTATAAAATTCACCTTTTGTGACGACATTCAAATGTCGTCATAAAAAAGGGTTTCTGTGATGACATTTGAAATGTCGTCACAAAAGTAGTTTCTGTGACCAAAATAATGGCGTCACAGAAACCACTTTTTGTGATGACATTCAAATGTCGTCACAAAAAGTGGTTTCTGTGATGACATTATTTTTGTCATAGAAACCACCTTCTGTGACGACATTTGAAATGTGGATATTGTGACCAATGTCGTCACAAAAGATTACTTTAGTTACGACTTATAAAAAATTTAGCAAATTATTGGATCAATAAAACTTTTAGTGATGACAATTACCGTCACTAAAGGCACCTTTAGTGACGACATATAGGCGTCACTAAATCTATATCTTTTGTGACGCTTAAAAGTCGTCACAAAAAGTTTACTTTCAGTGACGAATCTGTTTTTTCTCACAAAAAACCTTCAGCAACGAGGTATTAGCGACAACTTATAGTCGTTACTAAATATCATTAGTGACGACTTTTAGTACTTTTTGTGACGAAAAAAGTCGTTACAAAAAGTCATTTTTTTTGTAGTGAAAAATAAGCAATGCTTTAAAAATCGGACCGGTCATTGAACTGGTAGAAGCAGAGGGTCACGGGTCAATGATCTAACCGGGGTCAAACCATGGTCGAACTGGATTTAAATTAAATAATATATTTTTAAAATTTTATTTTATATATTATATATAATATAATATGTTATATAGATGATAATTAACATATATATATATATATATATATATATATATAATATTATTTAATTGTCAACTAAGTCAATATTTTATTTTTAAATGTTTGTTTTTATTATAAAAAATAAATTTATAATTATTAAGCTGTCATTTTTAGTATATCAAACATTGAAAAATATTAAAAAATTTCTTCAATGTATATTAATTTATGTTATATTTTTTAATTTAAAAAATAGGTATTCCTAAATCTTAAATGAGCACTCAAAATAATTATAATAGTAAAAATAATTAAAAAAAGTATTTAAGGTAAAAAAAATCAGAAAAAAGAGAGCCCTTTGATATAATGCATGCTCTCCCATGTATCTCCCTTGAAAGGCTTTCAATCCAATCTAATTAATTTTACGTCTATTGGGACTCAGTAGTAGGTAGGAATTTAAAACTCAAATAGCTCTTCTTCTTCCTGGCAGCAAAGGTTTACAGTCACGGCTCTCCAACATTTTGGGTCCCTTACTTTTGTATTAAGCCCTTCTTCTTCCTTGGCGATTTACAAAAGGAAACATGTGGTTGTCTTCCTCTTTTACTTTTTTTCAGATCTCTTTCTCTTCTTCTGTTTTTTTTCAAATCTCTTTCTCATCTTCTTTTTCTTCTCAGATCTCTTCCCTTTCTTCTTCTTTTTCTTTTCAAATATCTTTCCCTTCATCTTCTTTTTCTCAAATTTCTTCTTCTTTTTTTGAAAAACCAAATAATTGAGGTAACCGGTGACCCGCCCGGTTTTCTCAAGTCAATCACGGGTCACCGGTTTTTTCATCGGTTTTCTGTTTAGCGATTTTTTAGGGGTGACCGGACCGGCCAGGGGTCCGATTCCCGGTCGGACCGGCTGGTCCGGTCTGGTTTTCACAACATTGAAAATAAGCAAAAGCAAATATACTATCAACCTCTAGCTATAGCTAATAGATGAAACATGCACGAGCTTCTTTATAAGTTCTTTTAATTCAGTGACAACTTTCAGTTATGAGAAGGCTATCTAAATTGCATAAATTAGGGACCCGTAAATGGTGCTATTTATAGATGTTCTTCCATCAAGGACATTAACAACCCTTTAACACAAGAATAAAAATTTAAATATTGATTAATGGCCATTAAATGAGCAATTACCAATAATACATTGAAAACTAGTAAATAGTTATTTATTAGTGAATTCAAAATGTTTTAAGGACCTTAATAGGAAAAGGAGTTACAATAGTTACAATTTTAACATTCTCCTACTTGGTCCAAGCATTTGTTACTTTGTAATATTCACAAATTACAACATACTAGTCTCCAACTCAAAATGCTTAAACAAAGAAATAAACTACATGAATTATGGCGATAAATTCCATGTATTACAATGTAATTGTCCTTCTTTGTAAAAACCTTTTTATATAGTATTTTATCTTTTATGAATAAGCTTCAAGTACTTATTTTGGGTCTCTACAACAAAAATATTTGTCATTCTTAAACACAAATGTATACAAATCTAAAATAAGAGTTTCACTATAAATCAAAAGTGACATCTCAAATCAAATGGAAACTAATAAAGCTAAAACAAGTCTCATTGAGTTATATGATCCTTAAACATCTTTGGTGGCATGCCTTTTGTTCAAGAATCAGCAATCATCAACTCAATATGAATGTGTTCAATGAGAATTTCATTCGCTTTAATGTGTTCTCTAATTACTAAGTACTTGATGTCGATATGTTTACTTCAACTTCCACTCTTATTATTCTTAGCAAAGATCATAGTAGCTAAATTTTCATAGTATATCCCTAATGGTTTAGAGATAGAATCAACTACTTGAAGTCCTGAGATGAAACTCTTCAACCATATACCTTGTGATGTCATCTCAAAACAAGAAACAAAATGTGCTTCCATAGTAAAAGCAACAATCTAAGATTGCTTAATACTCCTCCAAGATATAACTCCTCCAGCAAATAAAAGATTTATTCGGACGTTGACTTGTGAGAGTCAACACAACCAGCAAAGTCTAAATTTGAATATCCAACAACTTCCAAGTTGTCTGTCCATCTATATGTAAGCATGAAATTCTTAGTTTCTTGAAGGTGCCTCATGACCTTCTTTGCAGCTCTCTAGTGGTCCAAGCCTGGATTACTTTGATATTTTCCCAACATTCCAACAATAAAAGCAATGTCTAGTCTAGTGCAGATATAAACATACATTAAGCTTCCAACAACTAAAGCATAATAAGTGTTTTTAACTTGTTCGGTTTCAAAATAATTTTTGAGACATTGATTCAAATTGAACCTGTCACCTTTCACAATAGCTACTACACTTGGTGAACAAACTTTCATCTGAAATCTCTCAAGAACCTTATTGATATAGGTTTCTTAACACAAGCCTAAGATATATACATTGATTGCAAGAAAAATATCATCCACATATAACACTAGGAAGATGATTTTACTCCCACTAACCTTGTGATATGTACATTAATCCATAATATTCTCTTCAAAACCAAATGAAGAGATAACATTTTGAAACTTTAAATACCACTGACGGGAGACTTGCTTTAGTCAATATATGGACTTCTTAAGCCTGCAAGGCAAATTATCACCATCACTTGAAATGAACCCTTTAAGTTGCTTCATATAAACATCTTCCTCTAAATCTTCATTGAAAAATGTTGTTTTCACATTCATTTGATGTAAATCTAAGTTAAAATGTGCAACTAATGCCACGATGATACAGAAAAAAATATTTTTTAGAAATAAAAGAGAAAGTCCCTTTATATTAAATTCCTTCATTTTGTGTGAAACCTTTGGCAATTAGTCTAGCTTTGTATCTCTTAAAGTTTCCTAATGAATCTTTCATGGTTTTAAGGACCCATTTACAACCAATGTCCTTCACCCAAGGTCATTTTCATCACCAATGTCCTAGTCAAATTCTTGCAAGTACACAACATAATTAGTAGAAATTGCTGACTTCTTTATCCTAGTAGATATTTTGAATGGTTTGTTAACATCCTCTAATGGAGGTTGTTGATCAACATGATCTACTAAAATATTATCACTATGACGTGGAACTTCAAAACATGGTTGCTTAATATCCACCACATTTTGATGGGTGTTGTTAACAGTAACCAGTTTATAGCTTATTGTGGGGGTTGTGTCGGGAACAAGATTGATGCTCAAATGTACACCACAAGTGTATAGGTTCAAAATAGCAGATTATGGCAAGTAAGAGCATATCCACATGGAGGAATTTCAAGTACCAAAATATGCAATCGCTTATATTATCTAGGCAATCAAATAATAGCTAGAACTAATGATTTAAAAACCAGGCCAATCATTGAATTGGTGGTGGCAGAGTGTGGTCATGGGTCAGTGGCCTAACCAAAGTTGAACCGTGGTCAAACTATATTTGAATTAAATAATATTTTTGTAAAAATTTATATATTATATATAGTATAATATATTATATATAGTAATTATGACCTAAATAAACAAATAAAATAAAAATAATCAACTAAATTACAAATAAACACTAAATTATGATTTGGATAATTTAATTTTCTTTTAAATAATTTATACAAGTTTGTGTTTAATTTTTTATTTATTATAATTTTTATTTGTTTTGTTTAGTTTTTATTTAAAAAAATCAAAGGATTCATTTGTTTAAGAAACTCTTTGAATTTTCAAAAATTTTCTTCCAAGTATTTGGTGACACCTCGCATGAGAAAGGCATTTTCAGATATTTGAGTAAAAAGAAAAGAAGCCCTAAAAGCTTTTAGCCTTTTTCTTTTCCTACATGCTACAGTTGCCAGTTACATATGATTAAAGGAAAAAGAATGGTATGAGGTGTGAATTGAGCCCATCGTGGGAGAGACTAAGGGAAGAGAGAGTTGAGAGAGTAAGGATCCATAAGCAGGAATTGAGAAAACGGCCAGACAACGACAGCACCAGCGTTTAGAAGAGGAGCAAGCCACCGGTTGGTTTCTTCTCCTTCTTCTTCCTCTGATATTTTGTTCTCAAATCTCTCTCCCCTTGTTTGATCTTTCTTTTCTTGAGTTCATCTGATCTCTTCTTCTCATATCTTTGATTTCTCCAAAAAGGGAAGCACAAACCATAGTGTATTCAGTTCTTCTTCTTTAACTCAAGAAAAAGGTGACTGCCTAATTATTTCAGGTTGACCGTAGGTCACCAATTTTTTTTATCAACGGTTTTTTAGGATCTACTGGATCGGTTAGGCTACCAATGGCGGGTTGAACAAGTCTGATTGATAGGTCTGGTTTGATTTTTAAAACAGTGGCTAGAACAGTGAGAAAATAAAGTTGTAAAGACAAAATGAAAAGGGATTCTTGGATTGGGGTTTCATCAATTGAGTTCCATTCATGAGATTGAGTTTGATTGTTAATATTTCCTAATTGAAATTACTAGGTTCCTTAAGATATGTTTACTTTTGTGATCACAGATATTAATGTAAACGGATTAATATTAGTCGAACCTAAAGGAAACATCACAAAGGCATGCATTTATTTCAAGAATACACTACCTAGGTCTAATGAATTCACAAACTAATATTGAACTTTCGCTTTTGCTCCATTATTCAATATCTTAGACAAACAATCAATGACTAGTTAATTGTAAGTATGAAAAACAAATTCAATATATTGTAATACAAAAATATCATACAAACAATCAATTCGAACTCATAATGGAAACTCAAAGATTACATCCCAACTATAGAATAAGAAATCTAGCTACTTATGACTAAAATAATAGAGAAGAAAAAGAAAAAACTCCCCTTAGAAGAACTCATAAGCCTTTTTCTTCTCAGATCCAAGCTCTTTAGTCTCCAAATTGAAACTCCCCTCTTTTCTCTTAGGTTTTTGCCCCATGCTAATGAGAAATCTCTTCCAAAAATTCTCATTTTCTAATGTGGGTTTTGTGTTTTAATAGTCAGAAGGGCATGTGGGCGCTGCGGTGCCCAACTCTATACCTGTTTTCTTCAATTGGGTGTTGTGATGCCTAACTCTCTAACTTGGCTCCTTTTTCTTCATTTAGGCGCTACGACGCCAATGGTTGAGCATTGTGGCGGCCAACCCTGGGAAAAATGTTATGTTTTGGCTCAAAAGAACCTGCAAATTATTTCAACAAGTTCCCAATAGTTAAATAAATGTAAAAGACACTTAAAGTTATATAGAAATGCATTAAGAGTACCCAAAACACTCTAAAATAACACATTTAATCCCAAGGAACATGTTGTATAAATCATCACATAAATGATCTTCCTTAAATGCTAATTTTTGAGGTTGACCACTCTTACTAACCACGTGCTTTTCAAGAATAGCAAATAACAATGTGTATGATCTCTAAAATTTCAGAACTCTTCCTAGCACCTTTTTTAGTCTTGTTAGTTTGCTTTCCCTTAATGCAGTTGACACAAGAATCAAAATTCGTAAAGTCAGGAGTTTCCAAAACTCCATCATTTACTAATCTTTTGATTCTTTCAATGGAGATATGTCTCAATTTCTAGTGTCATAACATGGAAGATTTCTCATTCATAATACAACGTTTAATACCAAAATTATTATGTGACACCATAAAGGTATATGAAACATTATCATCTAAGTGGATTTTGAACAAATCATCATCCATAATACAATTGAGTCTTTCAATAAATTAGAAGATGTTCTAGAAAAATTAAGGAAGAATCCAAAGGCATAAGTTTTGAAATAGAAGTCAAATTTCTAGAAAAACATGGAATATAAAAGGTTTGTTCTAAATCCAAAACAAAACCAGATTTTAAAACTAGTCTATATGGTCTAACAGCTTCCACATGTGAAGACATCTTATTTCCAAAATAGATGTTGCTCTCACTTTTCAGTGGTTTCCTTTGGTTTAGAAAACCCTGCATGGTATTAGAAACATGGATTGTAGAACTAGAAATCCACCAAGTTTTATGAGAAAAATAAACCATATTAGATTCATAACACACACAAGATATGAGATTACCTTTATTTTCAAGTCAAGTCTTTCTCTTAGGGCAATCATTCCTCATGTGTCCTTTTTTTTTTTTTTACAAAAAAAAACTTGTATTCCCCTTTCTTTATAGTGTGAGTAAGGCCATTTAATTGACTAGTTAAACTTGATTTTCCTTTTCCTTTTTTATTATAGGCTTGCTTCTTATCCCTTATTACCATTTGTGCCCTTTCTATCATATCTTGAACCAATCTTCCTTCCTCTTGAACACACATGGTCTGAAGTTCATTGTTTGACCATTTTGCTTTATGTGTAGTGTTATAAGAAATTTTAAAAGTGTTATATTGAGGCGGAAGAGAGTTCAAAATAAAATGCACTAGGAAACAATCAGAAATCTCAATCTTAAGGGACTTTAACTAAGTAGATATGTCCCTTATTTTCATAATGTGCTCACTTATGCCTTTAGTGCCAGTGAATTTCATGGATGACAATTTGCCCATTAGGGTGCTTGCTAATGCCTCATCTAAAGAGTCAAATTGTTCATCAATAGCCTTCATTAGATCATTGAAATTATGGAAATCAGGTTCGACCCACGAATACTAGTCATAATGGAAGATTTGATAATCATAATACTTAACTAGTTTGATTGCTCCCACCAGTCATACAATGCCATCTTAATCGAAGTACTAGTAGCCACAGGTGTGACTGGCTCTTCCTTACGAAGAGCATAGTCAAGGTCTTAGCACCCTAAATGAAGAAGAACACTCTCCTTCCACTCTTTATAATTGTCACCACCCAAACAAGGAACTTTGTCATTAGAAAATATCAAAATTTGATTAACTGCAAATGTATAAACAAATGTGCTTACTTAACAAAATATGAGGCATAAACCATTAACCATAATGATAAGCTTATCAATTTTAGACAAATCAAATATAAATATGAATCAACATGTGGACAAAGATTTTAACGTAAATTTGACTCACTAAATTTATGGAAACTTAGTAAATTATGAACATTTCTTAATACATGTGGGTTAATTAAGATATTAATACAATTGTTTATTCCATCCTAATTAAGATATTAAAAAATTTAATTAGAATTTGACATCTTTTTTTCTAGATGTTATTAAATATATATTTTTTTAATACTTTATGTATGCAATTATCATAATTAAAGATGTTGTGGCTACACCTTAATAATCAAATGCATACTAATCACATGACATCAATGGTCTTTATAAATTAAGACATAAATATAAACTAAAATAGAAGCTTAGCATAAATCAAAATAATTAATTTATTATGCTAATAATGTCTTAATGAAGTTAATTTAAAACTAAGTAAACTTCTTCATGACTAAATAAATAGTCTAGCCTATTGTTCACCATGCTAATTTAAAATAGGTCTCTAATAATATAATAGGCTTCAACAAATAAGTTTACATTTTTTACTAAAAGTTCAAAATTTATAGTGTATTTTGATTAAAGAAATCATTAATTTGTAACTTACAGAGATACAAGTAATACATGAATAAATTCCTTTATAAACTTAAACAATAATTTCAAACCAACATTTATGAAATAAGCACATTTTAATTATTTCAAGGTGTAATGAGCCTATTCATAACATGCAACCTTTGAGCTTAACAAAGTTCAAAGAAAATTGGCACAACAATAACAACGTTCAAAATGATTAAAAACAAAAATTAGGCCAACACTGTAAATAAAAAAAATTAAAAACCCCAACGATTCAATAAACATTAGGAACAATATCACACAACATAACCTTAGTTTATGTTAAAATTTTCAGGTCACACTACACTAACATCATAAGCCATAACTTAAATGATTTAGAAATTAGGCTAGCTTTTAAACCTTACCACTTGGGCCAATTTTCAAACATTTGAAAAATATTTTATAAATCTTAAATAGAGTTACTAAAACTAATTGACCCATGATATTATGGCTATAAATGTTAAAATCCATAAAATTAAAAGCCTTAAATAAACAATCAACCAAAATTAATTTGATTGTAATTAGCATTCAACCAAAAGACACCTCAAAGGCAATGTTTCTAGGCTTAGAATTAAGAATTACACATTCTAAAAGCCTTAAAATGTTAAGATACTACTAACCTCTAGCCAAAGATAATAGATGAAACATGAACTTTTTTACAAGTTCTTCTAATTCAGGGACAATTCTCAATGATGGTAAAGGTGTCTAAATTACATGAATTAGAGACCCATAAATAGTTCTATTTATAAATGTCCTTCCATCAAGCACATCAATAGATCTTTAACACAATAATAAAAACTAAATTCTTGTTTAATTGGTACTAAGTGGGCTGTTACCAATAATACCATGAAAACTTGTAAGTAGCCATTTATTTGTGAATTCAAAATTTTTTAAGTACCATTAATAGGAAAAGCAGTTACAATAGTTACAATTCTAACAACTTATTTATGGTACTCCTTAAAGTCAAATTTTGCATTAAGGTGGCCATATGTGAAGATTAATTGAAGATTCTCAAAGGACAAATTAAAGGATGAAATATGATGTTATGCTTAAGCATTTAATAGTCAAAATGCTGATTAAAAGAGCAAAGATACGTTGGAAGTATTAAATAAAGGAAGTCTGCAACCTTCAGGCATGAATGAGTCAACTACACATTTATCTCAAACTTATTAGACATGGAAAAAGTGAAGGAATCCTAGAGAATAAGTTCATAACAGCGAGAATATCAAAGTAGCTACACTCAATCCTACCCCAATAATAGTCAAATTAAGACAAGAAGCATATAAATTCACAAAGACTTGAAGATTGAAGTAGGAGATTTGAAGCAATATAATCTTGAATGTGAGATACTCTTGTTTATATTGTTAGCTCTACAACTAGAATATTTCCTCTATTTAAGAGAGGGGTTAGTGCTGTCTTTATATTCCCTTAGTGTGTAGGGAGATTTCTTAATTATCTTTTGAGAGAATTTCTTAAGCTTTCTAGAGAGAGAGAGAGTGAGAGAAAAAAGAAACGTTTCTAGTGAGTATGTGAAAACTAGAGTGGAGCGCTTCTAGTCAGTATGTGAAAACAAGAGTTGAGTGTTTCTAGTGATCATGTAAAACCTAGAATGGAGCATTTTTGGTGAGCATGTTGAAAAACTATAGTATATTCATTTTTGTAAGCGAGTGAAACCCATAGTTGTTGATAACGTATCTTCACCAAATCAGCAAATGCAAAATCAAATCAGCTGAAAATCCTCCTTGACAGAGCGACTACATTATACTTAGAAAGTCAAATGTATATGTTTAGAAAGTTATATATATATATATATAGATAGCCTTAGCTATACATTTGTATTCTTTCCTTATTTTCGTGTTTACTGTACAGAGCATTCATTGTGCTCCTTGCATTTCTGTAATCGATATATAAGCAATATAATACACTCTCTATCTTCAAATCGTGAGATAGACATTTCTTAAAATTCTTCATGGTATCAGAGCCAATGAGAATTGATAGAGTTTTTTTTCTTTGCAACCATATCAACCAACTCGTCTCTATCATCATCTACTTCTGAGGAATACCCTTACCCAGTTACACTAAACATTTCCAACTTTGTGTCCATTAAACTTTCGCCCAACAACTTCCTTTTATGGAAAACCCAAATGATCAACATCCTTGCGAGTTATGATCTTCAAGGATTCCTAAATGGTGAAATTTCTATTCCACTGGAAACAATTGTCACCTTAATTATGAGGCACAATCAAATCTTGCGTTTCTAAAGTGGCGTAGGATAGATCATTTGGTTAAGAGATGGCTTACTGCTACCATTTTAGAAAACGTACAAGGCATCATGGTTGGCCTAGGCACCGCTGCTGAAGTCTGGAATGCACTCGTACATGCATTTGCTCGAGTGTCATCCAATCGAAGCCTTGTACTAAAGCAAAGGCTACCTCTATTACTCATGGCACTGACAGCCTGAGTACATACCTTCGTAGTTTTAAGACCATCTGTGATGAACTGGCTGTCATTGGCAAACCTATTAGCAATCAAAAGAAATCTTGGTGGTTACTAAATGGTCTGGGTAAAGATTTCAAAATCTTTACTACCACCTTGTTACGACCACTTGTTCCATCCTATTATGAAGTTATCACTCAACTGGAAAGCTATGCTGAACGACACAAACTACACAGCCCTGCTCAACCTCCTGTGGTTTTCTATAGCCAGAAAACTTACAAGAACAACAAGAGACAAGGCCAATCTGCCTCCTTCAATTCCAAAGGGAGGGGCTTTACTCAAGGAAACAAATCAGCCAACAAGACCTCCAACTCTTCTGGATAGTCTTCTGGCAGTAATCAATCTTGTGGAGACAAGAAGGATGATGGTCCAACTTGCCAAATTTGTAACAAGAAATACCATACAGCCATCAAATGCTTTAAACAATTTAATCACTCATTCACAACAGATAACCTCCCTCAAGCATTCTCGGCTGTACAAATTGAAGACATAGATAACTCTCCTTGCCATTCTAATATAAGCGCCACTGACCACATGACAACCTCCACAGGTAATCTTTAATCTGTGACTCTTTATACAAATTCTGATGGAGTTATGGTTGGTAATGGCCATATCCTTCCTATCACACATATTGGTTCTGCAACACTCTTATATGTTTCTTCCTCTATAAAGCCAAATGATGTTCTAGTTATACCTGATATCCAAAAGGATTTACTATCTGTTAGTAAACTCACCTCTGACTATCCTTTTATTTTTGAGTTTAATGGCCTCGGTTTTGTGATAAAGGACAGGATCTCTAAACAGATCATAGCGAAGGGGTGGAAACGGAAAGGCCTATATAATTCTGAGGGATCACAAGACTACTCTACCAGTCCAACTGTGCTATTTTCATCCAGGTTTTGACAAGCATCCTCTGAGTGTTGGCATCATAGGCTTGGTCATCCTCAGCATCGTATTTTGAATTATCTTCATTCCAAGAAGTTTATCAATTGTATTTCCTTGCAGTCTATAAGTGTCTATACTAGTTGCCAAATGAGCAAGTCTTGTAAACTTCCATTTGCTTCCAGTAATAATAAAATGACCACTAATTTTACTAAACTGCATTGTGATTTATGGGGACCAGCCCCTATTCCTTCTCAGGAAAAATATAGATATTATGCTATCTTTGTCGATGACTACACCAACTTTATGTGGTTGATTCCTCTTCGACACAAATTAGACTTCTTTGATGCTTTCAAACAGTTACACTCTTATATACAATGCCAATTTGATGAAAAAATTCACATTTTTCAAAGTGATGAAGGAGGAGAATTTGCAAGTAGTGCATTTGAACAATATCTTCACCAACATGGTATTCACCACCAGTCTGCTTGTCCAAAAACTCTAGAACAAAATGGCAAAGCTGAGTGCATGCATCGCAGTATTACAGAATTGGGATTGGCAATGATGTTTCATGCTCAGCTTCCTTCAAGATTCTGGCTTAACTGTTTTTCCACTGATGTTTTCCTCTTGAGCAAGTTGCCATCAATTACTCTTGATATGGACTCTCCCAACATTCAGATGTATGGAAAAATACCTGATTATGACACCTTCAGAGTTCTTGGTTCTCAGTGCTTCCTATTTCTTGATGCATATCACAGTAAGAAATTGGAAACAAAGTCCTTGCCTTGTGTTTTTCTTGGCTATAGCACAAAACACAAAGGATACAACTGCTTATATCCTCCTACTGACCGTGTCTATGTCTCTAGACATGTAGTGTTTGATGAATCACTCTACCATATTCTAAACCAACTGCTTTGTATGGTGAAACTCTTGTCGCAGGGGAGTTCTGTATTTTTGAAGAAAATACTGATATACTATCTCCTTCTGCTTTTGCCTCACCTTCAAACAAGAGTCACTCGCCTACAATGCCTCTCTCTTAACCTACTTCAGCTTCAGAAATGTGTCATGAGGATTCTCAACATGATGCAGCACCAGTCTTGTGTCTTGACACTTCTCACGCTACTGCTACCTCAGCCTCATCTTATGACAATTCTCAATTTGATTCACTGCCTACAGAACAAAATCAGCACACTATGATCACGAGAGTAAAATCTAGAGTTCGAACGCTGAATCCAAAGTATACAAATCTACATCTTACTCATCTCATTCCATCACCTCCAAAGTCCATTAAATTTACCAAAAAACACCCAGGGTGGTCAGCTGCTATGGATGAAGAAATAGCAGCTTTGGCAGCCAACAAAACTTGGAAATTGGTACCTCCTCAACCTGAGATGAACATAGTGGGATGTAAATGGGTTTACAAGGCAAAGCTACAACCAAATGGGTCTCTTGAACATCTCAAGGCATGACTCGTAGCAAAAGGTTTCAATCAAGTGGATGGTATTGATTTTTTAGAAACTTTTTCTCCAGTTATCAAGTCTGCAACAATATGTGTTGTACTCACATTGGCTGTTGTTAAACAATGGGACCTTCGGCAACTTGATGTCAAGAACGCCTTCTTGCATGGCTACCTCAGTACCCCTGTGTACATGAAGTAACCTCCAGGATATGTTGATCCAAAATATCCCTCTCACAGCCAACTTAACCGAGCCCTCTATAGTCTGAAACAAGCACCAAGGGTCTGGTTTGATCGACTCAGTGACTTTCTTCTTCAAATGGGATTTTTCTGTAGCACTACAAACCCGAGTCTATTTATATGCAAAACATAATCTAGCATTTTAATACTTCTCTTATATGTCGATGAAATGGTGATTATAGGAGGTAACACTCAACAAATTGATGAATTCATATCTCAATTGGCCCAACATTTTTCCATTAAGGATCTTGGTCATCTTCACCACTTTCTTGGCATTGAAGTTCACAAGTTTTGCCATGATATGTTTCTATCCCAACATAGGTATGCGTTGGATCTTCTCAAACTTACAGATATGGATAAATCCAAGCCTATTTCTACTCCCATGCCTACTAAAGGACGTCTCAAATCAGTTGCTGATGCTCCATTTCATGATCCAAGCTTGTACCATAGCTTAGTGGGGGGACTTCAGTACTTGACTTTGATGAGACCTGACCTCTCTTACAGCATCAACTATGCATGTCAATTCATGCAGTCTCCCACAATTGCTCACTTTTAGCTCGTGAAACATATCCTTCGATACATTCAAGGCAATGCCCAATATGGCATGCACATCATTGCTTCAAGCACTTTTGATCTCTATGCATACTCTAACGCAAATTGGGCTGGATGCCCATAAACAAGACGCTCAACCTCTTATTTTTGCACCTTCGTAGGAAGTAATTGTGTCTCTTGGAGTGCAAAGAAACAAGCCACTGTGGCTCGCTTAAGCACGAAATCTGAATATCGATCAATGGCTGCCACTGCCGCAGAGCTTGCATGACCCTATTTCTTATTACGAGACCTTGATATCCCACTACATAAGACTCCTACTCTACATTGCGACAATCTCAGTGCATTGCATATGACCATTAATCCAATTTCACATAGGCGAACAAAGCACGTTGAACTCGATTATCACTACATTCGTGAACGTGTTGCACTTGGTTCTTTAGAAACTCGATTTATTACTTCACCAAATCAGCTAGCTGACATATGCACAAAAATGCTGCCCAAACCTCTATTCTAGGCATTTAGAGTCAAACATGGCCTCTGCCCAGATCCACGGCCATGTTTGAGGGGGAGTGATAATGTATCTTCACTAAATCAGTAAATGCAAAATCAAATTAGCTGAAAATCCTCCTTGACAGAGCAACTACATTATACTTAGAAAGTCAAATGTATATGTTTAGAAAGTTATATATATATAGATAGCCTTAGCTGTACATTTGTATTCTTTCCTTATTTTCGTGTCTGCTATACAAAACATTCATTGTGCTCCTTGCATTCCTGTAATTGATATATAAGCAATACAATACACTATTTATCTTCAACCCGTGAGATAGATATTTCTCAAAATTCTTCAGTTGTATCTTGTTGATTGAAGTTTAGTAAAAAAAATTATTGGGAGTCAAGCGAGTTGGACTTAAACCTCAATTTTTGCCACACCAGTATAAATCATTGTTTGTCTCTCTTTTGTCCTTTTATCTGTCTATTTAAGTGCACTTTTGAATTAAGTTTAATTAATAATGATTGTAGCACTTTGAGTGACTTGTTTGAGCTAACTCTTTTGTGTATATTGGTTATGCTCTTTGAGCTTGCACTTTGTCCACTTAACTTGATTCTAAACCATTTGATATCATTATTCTTACTGCTATCATTTGGTCTAAAGTAGAAAAATGATATTGAACTTGATTTAATTTAGAAAGCCATTAAAAAGTGAAAAACCCAATTCACCCCCTCTTGTGTTTTATTGTTCTCATGTACCGTTGGTTCTATAAAAACCCAAGCAGGATGCTCTCGGTGTGTAAGCTTAATGTACTTACTACTAGAAGTCATTGTTTCCCTAGTTCAAGTATTACGCCATATCCATTTCACCTCAACCAAGGGAAGAAAGAAAACAAAAATTAGAAGATTCTCTCAAATCAAAGGTACTAGTAATGAAAACATCAATGGTAGCTTGATTACCATGAATCATTATGCGTAAAAACTCCCTCCAAGCAGCCTTCAAGCTCCCCTAGGCACTCTTCCACCAAAACCCCAAAAACCCCTATAGTTTTCACACTTAAATAGGGAAATTTGCAACAGGCCGGTTGACCAGTCCCCCTATGCCAGTCGACAAGTCTAGGAAATAGGGTTGTACACCTATAATTGTTTATGTGGAAGCTTCTAAGGACAAATTGTAACCAAATGACAAGCTCTTCTCAACCAAATGACAAGCTCTTCTCAAGTCATTATTGTATAACTCTCTCGGCGGCACGTCCACTCTCTTTTTATCTAAAAATAATTCTTCGACCTTTCTCAAGAGTACTGAGAATGAAAAATTTCTCCTCAAACGGGACCAAAGAACTAAACTAGCTGAGGACCAATTCTAGGTACAACTTGTTATTCTACGTTAAAGGTAAGTAAGAATCTCAGCACATATAATTATAAAGAGATCATGGCGCTTTTAGAAAAATAAAGCAAAATCTATCTTCTTAAAAAATATTCTTTAAGAACCAAAATTTAATTTCATCATTCATAATAATCATTGTCCTCATTTAAACAAAGAAATCAATAAATAGTTATATACCCAATAAATAAGAATTTTCGCAGCACAATACTTCCAAAACCATTGACTTTTACCGAACTTTATATCAAATGATTATAATTCATGACATGAAATGTTATGCTACCATAATTTTCCTTTTTGGCCCTTTCATTATAATATATAGCTCAACTAATCAACATCATAACTTTATAATTAAAACATCTAATACCAAAAAGCTCACCTCTTAATTTACTTCTTCAAGAATTTTCCATACTTCCATGTTTATGGTTTATTCCTTGACTTAACTAGATTGTAATGTTATATGCACTTTAAGATGAAAATAGAACTTCTAACATTGATTTTCTCATAACTATTTATACTTATTAATCTAGCCCCTAAGTTCTTATTTTGCCATTTTCATGGTTACTTATTACGTAATTGCAATTCTCCCTCCTCACAATCTCTTCCTTGTTGTTCAAGGAGTTTCAAGAATCTTTTATCCAAGCCTTATATATATATATATATATATATATATATATATATATATATTGTTACTCAATCCGATACGTCTACCCAAGTTAGTACTTACTCAATGTCACTCTTTCATTGATACTTCTACACTTATTTGATATTTTACCAAAGCATCAATACCATAGCCTTAAATCAATTTACTTTACTTCCTTACTTAAAAGACCATAATTATCACATGCTTTCACCTTTACTTTACTTGGAATCTATGATTCTATGAATCTCAAATTATATGAATATCTAGATACACTTGTTGAAAACCATAATTCCAGTTTTACTCAGCTTATGGGTCCATCCCAAGCTTCAGAGGTTCCTTGCACACTTATATAATTTCTCGATCCACCCCTCTCCGATGCAAAAGCTCTCCATGATTCATAAATACCCTTCACCAAAAAAACCCTATATTTAGACTCTTAGAAAACACTCAATTCACCTCAATATACCAAACCCTAAGGTGGTTAGCATTTGATGACAAATTTAAGAGGTTAGTACACTTTTGGTATAATTCCAACACCCACTTAGTTGAAACTAGGTCCTAGATATCTCCCAATTATGTAAGATTACAGTGGAACTCAAACAACAACCTTTCCAAATCATACATCCAGACTTTACATTAAATTTCTAGAAGAGAAGAAAATATCCCAAAATTTAAGCTAAGTTCCATGAAATTAGGGTAAGATCGAAGGTTGGAAGCTTTGCTGCACAAAGCTCCCCCCACATCATTCCCAACATTTCCTTCCCGGCCTCCCTCAAGAATTTTCTTCCATCTGAACCTTGAATTATTTATAAACCAAGTTCAAGCAAATGACAATTGGTCTATGAAATAAACCTCAAATGCCACATTGTTTCACAAGGAAACTTCTAAGGTTAAATCGGGTCTCCTCATGCCCTTAATTCATGTCAAAATTATTTTGTAGTTATCCCAGTACACGCCAACTATTTCAAGTTCAAGCTCTACTCTTAATTCTCAAGGGATGGGTATGACATCATTCTTCTTCTAGACCCCTATTTTCCTCAATATAATAATTTTTACTTCTAAGTTTTTTCTTCTCTTTTCTTCGTCAGTTTCTCATTTATTGATGATCAATATTTTAAAATCAAAGGCAAGAAATGGAAAAGTATGAAGGTTGGGTTGTTGGCTGAAGCACTCCTATAGGTTCGTCTTCTCTTCTCTCTTCTTTATTTCTTCCATTTAGTTTCTTTTAGGTTTTGTCTTTGACTTATACATTATTTTTTGTCTTTTTGTAAATTTTGAATCTATTGTCTCTCTTATAACTCTAATTTTGTTTGTCTCATTAACCTATAACGATATGCTATTTTTTGTATCCTAAGTTCTTATGCTATTTTTAATACTTTTTTGGATATTAATTTTCTTATTTTAACACAATGAAGGATTTTAGCACATCATATATAGGAATAATCACATATTAAAGGTTAGTAATATTTGTTGCTGAATTTATTATGATTACTAATTTCTTTATCATATTTGGCTTATCTTGGTTTTGATGCTTTATGGTTTGGTTTTTATTTTTGCCATTAATTGTTATTATGCCTAAGTATCTTGTGTCATGGCCAAACCTGATGGACTGTGACCTAGGCAAGCCTTAACCTAGAATCCTCCTTTCAATTTAAAAGGCAATTCAAGCATAAACTTAACTTTATATTTAAATAAGTTGTAAAATATACACTGAAATAATTCTTTTTTTTAATAGAACTTCATAAACCCTATGACTCAACTAGACCAAACTAGCCTGTCCTCTCTCCCATGTCCCAACCTATCTACAACACTTAGAGTTAGACCAACCTTGCCCTCTATGCTCATGAGGACCAACATAATGATGAATCCCTAAACAAGGTGAGCTTTAAATAGCTCAATAAGAAAATCAAAATCAAATTGTGCTATAACCCATGTGATCTATGTATGCATGCTAGTTATGTCATGATATCCACTTGAAACTTTCTTCATTTATGAAATCTTTAATATTTCAACGACAATAAATTTCTCTATGATAAAGGTCATAATTAATGAAATACTCAATATGAAACGTATGTAGAAATATTCAAGGGATCGGATCTCCTATGGAAGAATATGAATTGTCTACCTCTAGGACCCAACTCAACTGGAGAGGAAATAATGTCTCACATTCGAGACCAACTCAACCGAAGGGAACCTCCTCACGAACCATATCAACTAGAGAGTAAAGCCATTATTGGACCAACTCAATTAAAGGGCACAGTGATATCAAGCAGGACCATACTTTATCACACTGAATCAAAAGATAACTCTCTGCAGGGACCCAATTCAACTAGCGAAGGGAAAAAAGGCTTAGGTGCACCTAATGATTTATCCCAACGACTACTATATGGATCCCTTACATCATCATCAATAAAATACTAGGATATATCAATGCCTATATGTTTAAACTGGTATGTAAATCATTTTCTCATGGCTCGTCACCCAAATGAACACTCTTATTAAAGAAATGAAATCTATTGCCTTCTTGATCAGCATAACTCGAAGCTATACTATCATGATCTGATGGAGGAGGATCCGGTCATGTCGTAAAAACAACATGACTGATATGTGGTCCGAATCCTGGCCATCCGTTGAAAAACGGAAAGCCAAGATTTAAACAAAAAAAAAATATTTTTGAAAAAAATGCATGAAAAATGGTGAAAGATCGTAGCCGTCCATTCAAACGTTCAAAATCATTGGTCATGTCGCGCGGATCGTTGTTCTGATCTCACTATTATTTTCCTTTCTCATATATAACTTTCTCAAAAATCTTATAATATTATATCCACATCAAGAGAAAAGTTTGTGGATAATTCCCACAGAAAACAATAAGTATAAAGCTTTCAAGTTCTCAAAACTACTTTCATGCCTCAATTTCAAGTAAAAATGAAGATAATGATTTATACAAAAATGTCTTCCAATTAATGTGATAATGCTATCCATGTAACTCGCATTGCGACTGAATACTCATCTCTCAATTTATTTTTCACCTTCAATATTTATACAATTATTCCATAGTTAGAATTCATATCTATCTCAACTAAAAATGCATATAACTTAAGTCATCAACTCTATTTTAGCTGCACTCATTACTCATACCATGTGCCCACTCAAAGTCTCCCATTTCCATACCATAAGTTCCTATTACCATTGAAAGATGAATATAGTAAGAGAGGGAGTGAATTGGGATTTATAAAAATTGTAAGTCTTTTCTTGAAAATAAACTATTAATGAATAATAAACCAAAATAGAGCAAACTGTAGTTAAATAATATGAGATTAGCTTATGAAGATTATATATACTACAAGAAAAAATGACTATTGCCACGGCAAAAAATAGTGGTAAATTGTCTTAAATTTCGTAGCAATTGTACTTTGCCACGAAATTGAGTTCGTAGCCTAAATAGTCGTATCTAAGCCTATTTGTCACAGAAATAGAAGTTGTGGAAAATTTACCATAGAATACTACCGTAGCAAGTTAAAGAAACATGTCATGACAGTTTTTCTGATATAATTTGTGGTTCAAAATTTTTCCACGACCATTTGTCATGTAACTTAGCCACGCTATTTCAAATCCATGGCAAATGTCTTAAAATGTTTTGCCACGATTTTTTAAAAATGTGGCAAAATCTTGTGGAAATTTGCCACTGTTTCTTTGTTCCGTGGAAAATTTTCATAGAATTTTACCACAGTGTTAATATTCATGGCCAAAGATCAAGGAGTTTTGCAATGGTTTCTTTGTTTTGTGGTAAATTTTCAAAGAATTTTGCCATGGTTTTCAATATTCGGGGCAAAAGATCAAGGAGTTTTGCCATGGAACCATTGATCCGTGGCAAAATTTTCATAAGAAGTTTGCCACGATTAATAAATCTGTGGCAAATTTAGTATATATTTTATTACGAATTTATTATTCTGTGGCAAAATACATAATATCCAAATCCCCCTGTTTGCTCTATAATGTTTCCCAAAATCTGATACTAACCTCAATACAAAATTGCCAATCACAATAGTTTCATTTTGTCAACATAATGAAACAAACAAACATGTCAATAAATTTGATAGATAAAAATTCAATAATCAACACAATATTCATACAAATATCTAGTACAAATAGAAAATTAATTACTAACTTAATAAAAAGCACATGTTGAAGAGAAAGAAAGAAATATATAATTATTTCTCATCATCATCATCGCCTTCATCGCTGTCTTAATCTATATTGAATTTAGACAAGACTTTTTCCATCAATCTTGAATTATGCTCTAGTTGTTTATCCTTTTTTGAAAGTTTTGCTCTCACAGACTGCAACTTTTTAGTAAGAGCATTAACTCTCTACTGCATTAGACGGAAGTCATTGGATGTGCATCCAGTAGACTAAGTAGAAGTAGAAGTACCACCTAATAATGATGCCTCAGAGCTAAATCCATATACACGACCCCTCTTATTCTTTTCGTTGATGGCCATAAAAAAGATGGTAGAGTCATCAACTAGAGATCCTTCAGTCTAGGACATTTCCTTTAATGTTTCATATGCAGCATAAACAATTTTTTTTACAAATAAAACAAAATGTTAATTAAACAATTTAAACTTATTGTAGTAACTATAAAAATTCATTAATGAACTATGATGGTTCTTACGTACATGTGCATTAGCTACTTTTTGATGTACCATCTTGTTGGTTGAGGCAGATCCTTACTCTTCCTATAGTTGAGCTGCTTGAAAAGCTCTAGTTGAGGAGCCTTTTTACCCAACTCCAATGCCAGTTAATATTATTTCAAAAAATAAATAAATATTTTAGTGTAATAAATATATAAAAATGTGATTATAATAATTAGGTAAATTAATATTACCATCCATTTCTTATGCTTTGACATTGGAATAGAGCCACCTCTATGCACGCATCCTCTAACATTAAAAGCTCTATTTTTCTTCTTTATTTCACACTTATTCTTATATTAAGGGTCATCCCATTTGGCTAGGAGTTCCTCTAAGAGATCATGGGGTAGCCACTATTCATTGCATCTTTTCCTGCGAATCACTTTGATTGCGTTATGGACTAAATTAGCACATTTACCTCCCCAAACCTTTCGAGCTCTAGCATTATATTGTAGCTTCCATTTATATTTCTTTTGCAATACATTTAAACATATAAAGTTATTAACAATCTAATAAAACAATTATATATTTTAATTTAAAAAGTGATTATATTAAAATAACCTTAAACCACATGTCCTTCACTTCTTTATCCCCTTGAGACCACCCTAGCCAAGCGTTCTCATATTTCCCCTTGAATATGGCTGAAATACTTCCTGCAGGGTCATGAAGAATGAAACTATACAATAAAATAGTTAATAAATTTAATAAATATAATTGGAAATATGTTGTAGTAAATGGGTTTGAAGAACTTACTCATTTCCATATGGACAAATCCATATATGTCTATCGGAAGGATCAGTCATACCAAGAACATATTGAGGCCTAGAAGAAGCAGCTTCTTTGTCATGAGAATTTTGTGTATCCTAAGCCATAGAGGTGTCTGCAGGCATCAGAAGGGGGTAACATCAGGATGCAAAGTAAAAGATGAAGGTCTATGTACTAGACCTTCAACGGGTTTACTAGCGAGCTGTATAAAGAGATTGTGTAAGGTTAATTTGCCTTTTTTCTTAGTAACACTATGTTTGTCACCGTGACCATGTGGTGTCTTCCCAAACATCTATCAAAAGTAGGAAAAGAAATAACAAAAGACATCAAATATGCAAAAAAATGTAAACATGACAAAAGACAACTTTTAGTGAGGAAAAAATTATTTACTGACATATGAAATTAATCGCTCTGAAGGTAATAATTACTAGGAGGATCCTATCTAGTTTTAGGGTCATCACTATTGTATTCTTCTTCTTCTTCTTCTTATTCTTCTTCCTCTTTGATATTATTGACTTCATTAGTAGTTTCAACCTCCTCTATATTAATTGAAGAAGGTTCTACTTTTTCGCCAACACTGGTGTCATCTCTTAAATCTTCACCAATTTGATCACTAACAAACAATTTAGGCAGTCGAGGTGCTTCATCCCCTTAGAAGGGAGAATTAATTGTGCAATCAGGGGAATTACTTATGTGCCTTGCCTTTGTCTTAATCACTACCAACCACCCTTATTTATTTGGGGTTGCTTTAGGATAAGGTACATAGTATACTTGTTATGTTTGTTGAGCAAAAATGAAAGGATCAAACTTCTTATATTTCCCTGCTCACTTCACTTTCATGATCCCTTATTTAGAGATTCTTGTTCCCTGATTATACGGATTAAACCATTCACAATTGAAGAGGATTAGTCTCTTAGGCGCTTTAGAATACTCTAATTGAATTAACTCTTTAAGAATACGATGATAGGAAATGTCTGCTTCCCCATATCCCATTCCTTTAAGGCACACTCCACTATTGCATACCTTTTGCCTCTTACTCAATGGTTTTGTGTGAAATTTGTATCCATTCACAACATTTGTACGCCATGTTTTAACGAGCTTAAAAGGTCCCCCAAGCCAAATCATGCAAAAATTTAGTGTAAACACCTGATTTTGTCCAGGTAATTTTTAAAATTTAGAAAAATAACAAAAATACAAAAAAATTAAAATGCCAAAATAATAAAAAAGCAATAAAATACAAAAAAAAGAAGAAAAAGAAACAAAACAAAAATATTTTACAACCCAATGACCCATAACCCTATCCAAATCATCTACCCATGACCCATCTCTCACTTTAACCTACCCAACTCATATCTTTACACTTTTAAAAAAGACCTAACCACCCTTTTTTTTTTTTTCATTTCTCTCTGTCTCTCTCCCACTTCCTTTTCTTCCTCACCTCATGCCTCTATCCCTTCTTCTTGACCCACTTTCTGTTTTTCCCACATACTTACCTATTCTTTTTCTCATCTCCTTCATTCCTTCATCTCATCCATCCAAACTCTCTCTTTTCTTTTCTCTCCATAGTTTTTGTTTTGTTTTTCTTTTTCTATCTCTTTCACACATACAAAAACTAGTTTCCTTTCTTCTTTAGACACACACACCCTCATCTTCTCATTTTCACTATTTTTTTTATTTCTTTTCTTTTCATTATCTAAATTTAATGTTGTATTTTGAGTGGTCGTAAAAGGAGAAGTGAGAGTAAGGGAGAGGGGCATTTAGCTTTCATAATCATCAAAGAGGTAACTATCTTTTCATCCTTGATTGATTTCTTTTCCTTCTAATTTTTTATTTTTATTTTTTTCTACTATTTTTGTTTTATTTTCAATATGTTTTTTATTTTTATTTCTTTTTTTGTTTTTTAATATATTTTTATTATTTGTTTTTTTAGTTTGTTTTTACTATTTATGGTTTTATTTGTAATATATCTTTTATTATTTATTATTCTGTTTTTTTGTTAATTTTTTTTTACTATTTTTACTTGCTACATTTTTATCTATTGTTTTTAAGTTATATTGTAGTTGTTATTTCATTTTATTTGTTATTTTTAAAATAGATTTTGATCCCAACACTTTTAGTAATTCCATTTTGGGTCCCAAAAATTTTAGTAACTTTATTTTGATCTTAATACTTTCAGTAATTTTATTTAGGCCTCAATACTTTTAGTAATTTCATTTTGGGTCCCAATATTTTTAGAAATTTCATTTCAACCCCAATACTTTCAAAAATTCTATTTTGGTCCTTGATTTTTACGAATTACATTTTAGCACCTAATTTTATAAAAACTACATTTTTGCCCCCATTTCTTTCACATATCTCTTTTTCGCTCCATTACTTTTATAAATTCAATATTGCCCGTAAACTCAACATTTAAAGGACTTTCAGTAGAAGTTTGATCTTCTCTGAAGTTCTATTTTTCATAGGCTTTTGGTGGAATCTTATTTTCCCAAAGCCCCAACTCTCACAGGCATTCAGTGAAGGTTATTTCTTCCCGATGTTCTAATTTTCATAGGCTTTCAGTGGAATTTTATTTTTTCAAAGTCTCGGTTTTCATGGGCATTCAATAAAGATATGTTCTCTCCAAAGTCTTAATTTGCCGTCCATGCTTTAAGTGGAAATTTAATTTCTCCTAAATGTCCCAATGTCTTTTCACTTAATCAACTTAACGAAACCATTTTTGAACTACGTTGACCTTGATCCCTTTTGGGGTATGTAGGCACTTACTTAGTAAGGCAGGTTTAGTTATTTGTTTCTCCATCTTTGTCGATTATTATTTTATTAATAAAAATGGGGTAATTTAAATAAATTAAAATTTTAAAACACGAACAATTTAGGGTAACCATCCTTAGTGATGGACGTTGTGGGGTGCTTAACACCTTCCCCTCACGTAATTAGACTCCCGAACCCTTCCTCTGGTTTCGAGGGCCAGTTTTCCTTTCTTTTTTTTAAGGATCACAATTATCCCTTTAATTAATTGGTGGTGACACCCATTTTATCGGCGTTTTCCCTTACGCAAGCCAAAGTCATAAGACGATGGCTTTTCATCGGCCGTCACGTTGTGGCAGTTTGACGACTCCACTTGGGACTGTTAGAGAGTCAAGCCCACTATGAATTGTTTATGCTTTGTATGATTTTTAATATATATTATTACCCTATATATTTCTTTATTTTTTATTTTCTGCAGCTTATAAATATTTGTTTTGGATGCTGTACCTATGTTTTTTTTTATTGCTACTCTAAATGTGCGTGTTTAAATTGCTTTTCATATGGAATGAATTGTTGGAACCTTAGGGTAGATGACAGTAAATGCAATATCTATTCACACCCTAGGGTAGATGATAAATAACTGCTTTATTATGTTTGTTTTGGGGTTTCTTTTGGGTAAATATTAGGATTAAGGCTTGCATGCTCATCACACACTGTGCACCATTCACATTCTTTGCACACACTTATTGGGCCCTATTCTCGGGTCTGTGTGAACCCTAGAAGGGAAATGAAGGTGGCGTAGTGATGCTCAGTGGGATTTCCCCCAGGTATTCATGAAAGCCTTTGCTCGGATTGCTAACTCACTTACTTGGTTGATTCATGTGGAGGCTCTGTCCACCCTACAATCAAACTAAGGAGTCGAGATCCTTACTATTCCAGTGGGGGCAATCCGTTCTATGCCACTCTTGTGAGGAACATAGACCTACCCAAAATCTTGCACTATTATAACCTTAGAAACAACCTTATGGGAAGAATCAAACCTAATTAGGACAATAAAATAGTGTGCTCTCCTATCCTTAAGTTTGATCTTGCATTTGGCATCAGCATGCATAAAATTAATTTTTACATTGCCTCATATTTCTTTACCATTATAGGTTTGACAACAAAAATTTTGAACGAAAAAAAAATATTGGCATTAAAATGAGTCAGACTAAGAAAAGAATGGGTATTTCAGCACGAATGGCAACTTTAGAGAAAATAAGGATTATTGAAAGGTCATTACCCCGGATGTTCTGTGAATCAATAGAGAATAAACATGGAAAGACTTTGAATTTGATCAGCATACCGGTTCAATCTTCAGCCCTTGTTGCTTTGTAAAAATTATGGGACCTGTCACTTAGGAGCTTCGCATTGCCTTAAGCCCATCTTACTCCAACTATAGAAGAGTATGGCACGATGACTAATCTGCCTGTGTCACGATCCACCAAAGCTCTCTTTTACTCAGGCTGTAGTATATAAGATAAGTCCATAACAAGCCTTTTGAACAAAGATACTACCGAGGTTCAGTTAAAAATGGCTAAAAGTGGATAAGCAGAAGGGTTGCCTCAGGCGTACCTTGAGAAGTATCTAGAAGAACTGGTAAAAGAAAAACAGTGGGCCTTGGTGGCAAAAATACTATCAATAATGATATACAGACTGGTGTTATTCCCTTCAACAGTCAATTTTGTGGGTAGAGGTGCTATCAGCGTTTATTATGCTATGAAACATTATGGAATTAGTCCTATACTGACATCCTGGCAGAGTCCTTCCTCACCCTCAATTTTTCTAAAGAACACCAAGGAGGGAAGCTTAAATGCTATCTACCCATGTTGTACATTTGGTTGGTTTCTCATCTCCTAGGGAAACTGCCAAGTTCAAGAATGCCGAGTTTGTGACCATTTGATTTCTTCACTACCTTAAGGATAGAAGACTGGAATGCGATTGAATGGGAACAGTTGTTGCGCAACACCAAAAATGAAGAAGTTCTATGGAAACTACAGTGGTGGAATGGAGAAGAAATAATATACAGTTTTGGTAGTTTTCCTTTCGTGCCCTAATGGGTGTCACAGGGTGCATCTCTTACTCGCCAACAGTGGCACTCAGACAACTAGCTTTCCTACAGAAGGTGCCGACCTAAATGATAACCGAGGGGTTTTCTTTTTATTATGATCAAGAGGAAAATAAAACCTAATTATGAAAATTAGGCACGCTTGGGCACCAGAGTTGGGAAAAATGACTACAGGGGCTGCCAAAGAGTACTATGATTGGATAAACCAAAAGCAAGAAGACCTTCCACTTGCACAATAGCTGCTAGTTACCTCCGAGCAACAACAAAAGCTTGAGGTTAAAGTGGAAACGTTGGAAGCGAGTATGGCAATGATTAAAGAGGAAAATTCAAGCTTAACCCAAGCAAATGATATTTTAAGTCAGCGGGTAAAAGAGCTAGAAAAAGGAATCTGGGCAGGTAAGGGAAATCTTTGGCAGCATCAAGAACTCTGGATACGAAATTTGGAGCAAGCTAGGAGGAATGCTCAACACATAGAGAACAATGAGGTCTAGGCCAAGAAAAAGTTAAAGTAGGCCGAAGATCTATTAGCACAAGAGCAATCTACCAATACCCTTCTACAGAAAATTTTAGCAGGTGCAAGAGCAGAGATAGCTCGCCTGAATAACATGAATCAAATTGTTCTTAATATGATTGAGCTAGTGTCAGCAAATCTCATGGCATACCTTAATCAAAAAGAACGTTTGGAAGCAGAATGGAGGAATTATTATCATATGCTCTATGACATAGCCACTCGGCTCTTGGACACTTGTGAAGAAACACGAAGAGAGGTGCAAGACAAACTGTCAGAATTTATTGGAAGGTTTCGTCGGGTAGAGGCAACGATAGTACCAGGATCGTCTCCGGATTTAGTGGCTTTCTTAGGCTTATGTAAAGAGCTTATCTATCATTTGGATAAATGTATTTGAATCACGAATATTGTATTTCTTGGAATCAATGAATAATATCCAAATCTTTTGTCCACAACTGTGTACTTAATCAAGCGTATGAATTGTTCACCATGTTCTTCTATAAAATGCCATGCTCTGACGATTCCTTAGGCAGTGTAAAGGAAGACGCAACAAGGTGACACCTACGTGATGATTTAAAATCTTCCTAGGTGTTCACTAACTATGTTTACTTTTGTAAAGTATTGTACTTTCAAAGCAACATAGGACTTGAATTTCTTTTAAAATGATATACACATGACATGAATTCCTGTATATCGTATACCATGTTTTCCGTTGTAGGGTATTATACTCTCAATAGGAGTATGATCAAGGATGAATTTTAATGCCAATCTTTGCCATAAAAATTTCAACACAAACGAGGCCAAGCCTTAATGGTAATAAAAACTTTTTAATTCGACATTAACAATGCACATTGTTTTGACTCTATAGGAAGATAACCACCATTTCATCATTGCACCTCTGAGAAAAGGTCAGGCCAAGCGCTCCCAATCTGTCCACCAAATTTGTACTAGGTCAGTTTCCATGTTGATTAAGATGTCTAACGCTGAAAATGTCCAAAGGCTAGAGGACCGCATGGATCAGTTGCAAGATCAAATGGCCAAATTCATGGAATTCATCACAAAAAATATGAGGAGCAAGGAAAATCCCCCACCACAACAAGAAACTTTCCACGCTGGTCAGGCATCAGGGACACCAGGAATAGTTAACAATATCCCAAAGCTATTGCCAATAGCCACATTCCTCCAGGAGCAGAGAATGCAACTCCGCATGGTACTTTTTGGTTTGACCAAGTGCCCATTGCTCCCCCTACAAAGGAAGAAGAAACTGATAGGGAGAGAAAAGTTTTCAAGCAAGATCACAGTCTCGAAGAGAAACTACGTACTATACAGGGAATGGGGACATTCGGGGCTGTCAGCGCCAAGGAATTATGGCTGACCCCTAATGTCACCATTCCAGAAGATTTTAAGGTGCCCGAGTTTAAGAAATATGATGGGAATACTAATCCCCAATATCATTTAAGGTCATACTGAACTGAGATGGTAGTCGTTGGGGACGATGAAAGACTACTAATAAATTTCTTTCACAATAGCTTAATAGGTGCCGCTTTACAGTGGTACATGATGCTAGATCACTCTAGGGTCAATAGTTAGGAGGACCTAGCCGACACGTTCCTCAAACAATATAGGTTTAACCTTGATACGGCCTCAACTAGGGAGCAACTCCAGGTTATGCAAAAGTGGGAAAAGAAGACCTTCAAGGAGTATGCGCAAGGATAGAGGAAACTGGCGTCCGAGGTCCAACCTTCAATGGCGAATTCTGAAACCTGTTCTTATTTTTTAGGAACTCTAGGGTCTCCATATGGGGGGCTCATAGCAGGTAGTGCCTTTAATGATTTCTTAGATTATATTAAGGCAGGTGAGAGGATAGAAGTGATCCAAGTAGGAAATTATGGGCCCAATGGATTAAATTAGAAAAAGAACTTCTTGCAAAAGAAGAAAGAACCTGAAGTCGGTTATGTGTAGGATTACCAAAATGACTCTCTTCCCTATTACCAAAATAGGGGACAAGGGTACCAATCCAATTATAACCAACGACAGACGTCCGAGCAAGGATGAAATAATTTCTAGCAAAATAAGTGAAACCAGAATTCAGAATCGTTCCCGGACTTCTAAATGTTCAACACGGATATGTATAAGAAGCTATTTGATGGGCGATTCATCAGCCTAATACCCATTGAACCAATTCAACCCACTTACCCGGCATGGTACAAATCAAACGAACAATGTATATACCACTATGGAGTGGCAAGGCATTCAATAGAAAACTGTCTGACCTTTCAAAGATAGGTCATGAAGTTAATTAAGATCGGGGACCCGGAAGATGAACTATATAAACCCCAACATCAACACCAATCATCAGGATAATAATCAAGTTGGTGTTATTTTAGAAGGACAAGGGTCTATAAGAAGGTTCTCAGAGATAAAGATGACCAAGCTTTGAATCTTTGAGGATTTAAGTTCATCAAGATTTAATATGGGGAAACCTAGAGATATAGGTTCAAATGAGGAACATCTTGACCAAAGTACTCATTGTGTCTATCATTAAGTAGTCCAGGGACATGATATAGAACACTGCAAGGTGTTCCAACACACCTTACAAAGATGGATTATCTTGGGAGTTATATAATTCTCAAGGAAGGAACAAACGCTAGAGATCACAGTGATCAGTGGAGAAGGTTTTTTTCTCGAACCTATGACCCTCATAGCCCGACAAACATCACCTACAAATACGGTACCAATGCCGATCATGATAATTAGTACACCGGCCCCATTCCCTTACACCAGTGATAAAGCGATCCCTTGGGTATACAACCCAACAGTGACCATTCAAAACCATATAACAATTACAGATTTACCTCCAGATCAAGAGAACACTAGTGCAAACAACTTGGCTGTGGGAAGCATAACTCGAAGCGGAAGAGTATACGCCCCAAAAACTTCAGAAATAAAAAACAAGGGAAAATAGGTGGTAGTGGAAGTCACACTAAAGTCAAATTCTAACCAAGATGATGAATTTCTCAAAATAGTGAAGCAAAGTGAATATGACATTATAGAGCAGCTAGGGAAGACACAAGCTAAGATTTCATTCTTGTCACCAATTCTCAGCTCAGAGATACATAGGAAAGCATTACAGAAGATACTGAATCAAGTATACATCAGTCCCACTGTCACTCCAGAAAAGTTTAAAGAATTAGTGAACTATGTGAAGGTGTCTAACATGATCACCTTTTCGGAAGAAAACTTAAGTGCATAAGGGAGTAGTCATAATAGGGCCCTCCACATCACTGCAAAATGCGAATGATGTATCGTTTCAAATTTGTTAATAGATAATGTCTCTTCGCTAAATATGCTGCCATACTCCACGTTGTTGCAAATGCAGGTTGATATTAAAAGCATACAAGTAAATGAGCTCATAGTGCGGGCTTTCGATGGCACCAAAAGAGAGGTTAAAGGACACATTCCCTGAATTTGGAGATCAGTCCTAGTACCTTTCGAATGATATGTCAGGTAATAGATATCAAGCCTTTGTATACACTACTATTAGGAAGACCCTGGATTCATACAGCAGGAGCTGTGCCATCATCCTGACACCAAAGGCTAAAGTTCATTCATTGGAGAAGGATTATAACCATTCAGAGTGAAGAAGAGATGCTAATTTCCAAACCATCATCTGTGCCTTACATGGAAGCCGTTGACCAAGATTTAGAGAATTCCTTCCAGGCTTTGGAAATTTCCAAGAAAGTGATCATGAATGAGCAGCACTTTTAAACCAGGAATGTGGTGGAAGAAATCATGACAAATAATGGATATTAGCCAAGAAAAGGCTTAGGCCAAAGTCTACAAGGTACACCAACACCTATCATGGTCAATGAGAATGTGGGTCATCATGGTTTGGGATATGAGTTCAAGCCCGATAAGAAAGGCAATAGAGGCATACCTCATATCTACTAAACTTTTTCAGCGCACCATGTTATGCAGCTGGACAAGGCTGTAAACACTCTAAGCAGTGGAGAAAATCATAAAAGTCAGATCAAGCCATATCAAATAGGCCAGCCACTTGACAATTTGGATGCGAGGCCGATCTCAGGCATATGCACCTTAGAGTAATATTTAGTTTTAAGAAAAAAAAGAGTATTTTTCAGTTCACTTAACTTATGTCCAATGTCATGTAGAACATTACTTAAATGTCAGACTTAAATTATCCAGAGAAATAAAATATCCAGTTCATTTCATCACATATTTTGTTCTATGTTTATTTTCTTTCCTGCCAGCATTTTGATTTATTTTCATTATCATGATCTAGGGAATTTGTTTGTTCTGAAATTCCTTGTCTTTATGAAATTACTCAACGTCCATTAATTGATTCTCACGTTGAAATTGATATGTATGATTACGATGAAGATGATAACGAAATAGTGGAAAGATTTGCCAAGATATTTGAATCATCCAAAAAAGGAATAAGTCCTCACAACGAGGAAATCATAATAATAAATCTAGGAACAGAAAAAGATAAGAAAGAACTCAAGCTTGTGAATAACTCAGAAAATGAACAAATGGTTGCACTTCTCAAAGAATTCATAGACGTCTTTGCATAGTCTTACCAAGACATACCGGGTCTTAGCCCCTAAATAGCAAAACACAAAATTCCTTTAAACCCTAACTACACTCGTACAAGGTAAAAGTTAAGGAGAATGAGACCAAAGCTGTCCTTAAAAATTAAGGAAGAAGTAGTAAAACAGATAGAGGCCTGCTTTATTGAAGTAACTCAATACCTAGAGTGGGTGGCAAATATAGTACCTGTCCCCAAGAAGGATGGGAAAGTGAGAATGTGTGTTGAATTTTCCCTTGCCTCACATTGACGTGTTAGTAGATAACATGGCTGTTAACCTTAGATACTCGTTCATGGATGGATATTCAGGATATAATCAGATTCGCATGGATGAGGCAGACAAAGAGAAAATAACTTTTGTTACTTAATAGGGAATGTATTGCTATAGAGTAATGCCATTTGGGCTAAAAAACGCAAGAGTTACTTATTAAAGGGCCATGGTGGCTTTATTCCATGATCTGATACACAAAGAAATAGAAGTGTATGTAGACAAGATAGTAGCCAAATCCAAAGGTGAAGAAAGTCACATGGAAGTATTAAGAAAGTTGTTTGAACGATTAGGAAAATACAAGCTTCGTTTAAACCCCAATAAATGCACATTTAGGGCTTCATCGAGGAAATTGCTAAGTTTCATTGTGGGCCAACAGGGAATCTAGATTAACCCTAAAACAATCAAGGCTATTCAAGATATGTGTTCACCACGAACAAAAAAGGACGTTAAGAGCTTCCTCAAAAGGCTCAATTATATATCTAGATTCATTGCTAACTTGACTCACACTTGTGAACCAATGTTCAAATTGTTGAGGAAGCACAACCCTGGAGAATGGAATGAGGAATGCCAAGAAGATTTCGACAAGGTGAAATTATACCTATAAAATCCACTAGTTTTAATGCTGCCCACTCCTGGTAGACCTTTACTGTTGTATCTCTCTATTCTCCTAACATCAATCAGAGCGATGCTTGCTCAACATAAGGAAAACAGCAGAAAGGAAAAGGTAATTTACTACTTAAGTAAGAAGTTTAATGAATGCGAAAGTCGATATATTTCGATCGAAAAGACATGTTGTGCTCTCGTTTGGACTGCTAAAAGGCTTCATCAGTATATGGCCTACTATACCATCTTATTGGTTTCTAGAATTGACCCGTTGAAGTATGTATTTGAAAGACCTCACTTATCAGGAAGAGTCAGCAATTGGCAGGCCATACTGTCAGGGTATGATATCAAGTACATTACGGCCAAGGCGATAAAAGGAAGTGTCATTGCAGATAATTTGGCAGATAACCCGGTAAATGAACACCATTTAGTGGATTCTGAATTTTCAGGCGAGGATATTCTAAATGATGAAGAGTCCGACGAATAGGGAAATTGGAAAATGTACTTCGATGGAATAGCAAATATACATGGAAATGGCCTGGGTGCTGTTATCATTTCTCCAGAAGGAACACAGTTCCCAATCACCATAAAGCTAGATTTTGATTGTACAAACAATATCGCCGAATACAAAGCTTGCGTTAATGGGCTGCAATAAGCTTTAGCCAAGAACATAAAGAAGCTAGAGGTATTTGGTGATTCTGCTCTCATTATTTACCAAGTTTAGGGAAAAGGGCAAACACGGGATATAAAATTGGTACTGTATCAAAAATATTTGTCTGAATTGATCAAAGAGTTCAAAGAAATCTCCTTCATGAATATGACCAGGGATAAGAATCAATTTGCTGATGCATTGGCAACATTGGCCACTATGATCAAGTTGGACCAAGGAAGTAAAGTCTTACTCATTAATATCAAGTCCAGCAACAATCCAGCATATTGCCTCAATATCGAACAATGCGAGGAACAACCATGGTATACAGATATTAAACATTATGTCCAGATTCAGTAATACCCCAAGGGTATAGATGAGAATGATAAGAAAACCATTAGGTGATTGGCTGCCAATTGCCTTATGAGCGAAGAAATCCTATATAAGAGAGGATACGACGGAATGTTACTTCGTTGTGTGGACGATAGAGAAGCACAAACAATCATGGCAAAAATACATGAAGGTACTTGTGCGACTCATGCTAATGGACATATGATGACCTGTCAGATTTTAAGGTATGGTTACTATTGGACCACTATGGAGAAAGATTGCATCAATTACTATCAAAAGTGCCACAAATATCAAGTTTACGTGAATCGGATCAATGCCCCACCATTTTTGCTTCATAACTTGACGGCCCCATGGCCATTCTCTATGTGGGGTTTAGATGTGATCGGACCCATCAATCCTAAGGCGTCCAACGGACATCACTTCATTTTAGTGGCTATTGATTATTTCACTAAATGGGTCAAGGCGGCATCATATGTGACAATCACTCATAAAATGTTTATGAAATTCATCAAGCTCAATATCATATGTCGGTATGGAGTTCTAGAGAGAATAATCACTGATAATGCACCTAATCTGAATGGCTCCGAAGTCAAAAAGCTATGTGAGTGATTCAAAATCAAACACCAAAATTCAACATCATACAGACCTGGATGGAAGCAATGACTCCTATTGAAGTAGAAATCCCATCTTTAAGGGTACTTATGGAAGCACATCTCGAAGAAGCCAAGTGGGTTGAAACTCGATATGAGTAGTTGAACTTAATCGAGGAAAAATGATTATCTGCCATATGCCACTGAAAATTATACCAAAAGAGGATGGCTCAAGCTTTTAATAAAAAAGTAAGGCCACGAGAGTTCCAAACTGGGGATTTGGTACTTTGAAAAATACTCCCTAATCAGGAAGATGGCAGGGGAAAATGAGCTCCTGTGTATGAGGGGCCGTATATCGTCAAGCAAGCTTTTTCAAGAAGAGCCTTAATCCTCATTGATGTGGACGGGTAAGAATTGGCTAGGCCAATTAATCCTGATGTAGTTAAATGCTATTAGGCTTGAAAGAATTAAAAAATGCCACTAGGTTGAAAACCTGAGAGGGCAGCCTAGGCAAAAGTTAGGCACCAAAAAAATATATATATACCCTAAGTCAAAAACCCAAAAGGGTGACTTAAGTGGTAAATGTGATGTTTCAATTAATGAGAACCCATGAATCAAAACTAGGGTAAGTAGGTGTTCATTGAAAATGGGGCAATTTTGAAGAGTGTTCATTAGCATCGGCACTACTTCCTTTAAAGAAATCAAAAAATACATATTGGTTTCAATTTAAGAATTGAGAATTTATGGACAAAATTCCATTATCTTCATTTTCTCGTTTATGTAAAGCTGTAGGAGATTCAATGCCTACTGTCACAACATGACGGCTGGTGAAACAGCCATCGCTTTATGACTTTAGGGTGCGTAAGGGAAAATACAGAGAAAATAAGAGTCGCCATCAATTAATTGGAAGGATAATTAGGATCCTTAAAAAAGAAAGGAAAAATGGTCCTCGGAACCAGAGGAAGGGTTCAGGAGTCTAATTACGTGTAGGGAAGGTGTTAGGCACCTTACAACGTCCTTCCCTAAGGACGGTTACCCTAAATTGTTTGTGCTTAATGATTTTAATTTATTTGAAATTACCCCCATTTATTAATAAAATATTAATGGACAAAAATGGAAGAAATAAATAACTAGACCTGCCTTACCAAGTAAGTTCCTACGTACCCCAAGAGGGATCAAGATCAACATAGTTCGAAACTTTTTAGATAAGTGATTAAGTGAGATGTGTGATCTTAAACTGAATAATGTTAGGACATTAGGGGAATATAAAATTCAACTTAAAGTCTACAAAATGAATCAGGAATGGAACATTGGGAAGAATATGCCTCCACTGAATGCTCGACAAAATTGAGACTTTGGAAAAATAAAATTCCACTGAAAGTCTAGAAAGAGAAACAAGTGGAACTTCGGGGAAGATGAACTTCCACTGAAAGCCCGTGGGATTTCAGGACATTAGGGAGTATGTAATTCCACTGGATGTCACGAAGATTTGAACTTTGGAGAGGGTAAACTCCTACTAAAAGTCCTTTAAAACACCTTTAAAACATTCGTAAATGCGATAAGAATAGTAATTTTATTATTATTAATTAATTTTTAATTTACCCAATTTTTGTGACAAAACTGAAATAAGAAAAAATATCGGGGTGAGAAATGAAAGTTTTAGAAGTACTTGAAGTTAAAACATGATTTATGTGAATAGTGTGTCCAAAAATATAATTTATGAGAATAACGGGGTCAAGAGTGTAATTTATAAAGGTAATGGGGCCCAAAAAAATAATTCAAGTAAATAATGGGGCCACAAGGTAATTTATGCAAATAGTATTGAACACAACCGGACTTCAAAAAAAGGTATTGGCATGTAATTTCTCAACATGAATTAAGAGATACTGGACCCCTCTTTCACTTTAAAATGTTCAAGTAAACTTTTAAAAATTTTATATATTTTTTTTTTTTTGCACAAACCCCTTTGGGTCTTTCAAAAACCTATCTTGAATTGGGCCCTTGGAGCCCACTTAGGGAAATTCAAATTAATTGGGCCATTGGAACTCCTTTTAAAATATGCCTATTGAGCCTTAGGGCAAATTTTATCAAAAGGAACAATGGAGACTTATTCACCCGATTTTCAGCAGATAATTTTAACACCCTTTTGTTAAACTTTATCATTAATCTTCTTAACAATTATCAAATACTACTGAGTCAGATTCTATCATTAATTGTCTTAACAACCTGAATGACTATGGTTCCTTCTACACATAGAAATGGCTCTCCCTCCCTAAACATAACATGGTCATTCAAAAGGAAAATTTAGAGAAAGGAAAATTTCCACAAAGGGACCAAACGCACTTCCTTACTCAAGTAACTGGCCATCACAACAAAACAAACATTCAACCACCATTTCAGGAAAAATACAACCTAAACTTAAGATAAGATGCTTCATATTCTCCAATGCCCAAGTAAACTCTAACTCTAGGCAAGTTTGTGCAAATGGACCTTGAACAAATATTTCATCAGTGTGATATCTAGAAAACTACCAAAACATGAATGTTATGAATCAAGGCCCCATCAATTATCCATGAATCAACCTGTGAAATGGAAATTAAGGTTTCACTAATACAAAACTATTTGAACTTAAGCTTCTTCCTAAATCAACATACATGAACCAAGACCAGAGAGAGCAAACCGAAACCAACCAAATGAGATGGCACAACCATCTGCATTAAATGGAATAAACCAAAATCCAGTATTCAGAGTAACACGAATCACACACTAGGAACACATTTGGACTTTACAAAACAGCATCCAGATTTGGATTCCTAAATTAAAATCCTTTATAGACATAACCATGAAATTAAGTCAAACCGAAACAACCATTCAAATGATGTTAATATGCCATATTGACCCAATACAGGTTCAAGCGAAAATCAAACAATAACTTCAGCCGAGTTACAATCAGTTTATGATTTAAACAAGGGATCAGTGTGCCAATTACAACATCTTTATCACCAAAGAATTCGAGAAAGAGAGGTAACAAAAAGAACCTTTTGAGGACCCATAATAACCCAATTCTAGGTTCGTTTCTTTTTCTCCTCTGTTTCTGATCCTCGTGGGCTAATATTCTCCTTCCTCGTATTGATTCTTGGATCCTCTCTATCTCAAGAGCTCTCTCTGCTTGACCCCCAGTTGGTGTCCTCTGAAGCTCTTTTTATAGCCAAACGTCTAAAACCAATCCCTTCCCCTATGGCGCGATCCCATCCAAAGTCTCTGTTTTCCTTTTTAGCTTTCGTTGATGTCTCATTTGGCTTCCCCTTTCGAAGATGGAAGAGAAGCATTTGCCGGTGATTTAAGGAAAGAATGGTATGAAATAAAGAGAGAGGGAACGGAGATGAAGGCTGCAAGTTAGGTAAATGGCCAGGATTTCAGGGGGGTAAATGGCAAGTGTCACGGCGAGTGGCGAGAAACAGAGGGAGGATGGAGTGGAAATGAGAGGAAACCATGCAGAGACAGAAGGAAATTTGGGATTTTTAGGGATTTGGGGAATTGGGTCGTGGGTTGTGGGTCAGACGGGTGGGCGGATCCGGGTGAAGTTGTTGGGCTGTCCGGTTTGGGGGGTTGAGCCTGAATAAAAAAAAAAACTCTTTTTTTTTTTAATGGCTGAAACTATTGTAGTGGGCTTGGTCCGTTTTTTTTTAGTGGCTAGTTGGGTTTGTCAAAAATGGCCTCTTGGGCCCTTTTCCTCTCCTCTTTTTTTTATTTTTTTATTTCTGTTTTTTTTTTGTTTTTTTTGTTTTTGCTTTATTATTTTTATTTTTATTTTTTTTAGATTTTATTATTTAATTTTTTTTAGATTAATTTAACTCCCTGGACAAAATTAGGTGTTTACACCTACGATTACATTTTGTTTAAATATTTCCTTTCTGTTGTTTAGACATTCGGTCATCAATGATAGAAGAATTTGTATTCATGACCTTTTTGATTGACACGCTTTGTGCAAATAAAAGAAGTTATGTTCATTTAATTGACTTCTATCTTAATAACCTCTTTCTTTGGATAATACTTGAAATTAAATACTTAAACTGCATATTACTCTAGTGTACTTTGATGTGATTGGTTACGCCTCACAAAAATAGTAGAGACCCTTTGGATTGATTTAGTTTGACCCCAAAACCTTATCCAAATGAATAGATTCTAAGTATGAAATAATCATGCCCAAGCATCGAGAATAAATGTTTCTAATTGGCTTGACAGAATTCCATAGAAGTATAAAAGAGTGACAGAAAATGAACATGCTTGGCAGACCTTTCTTGGGATTACAGTGCATGTTGTAAAAATTTTATTTCAAGGAGATGGCTCCATCCCATACTATCTTTATTACATTAGCATCATATTTGACATCTTTTAACTTAAGTGTGGCACAGGAAACTCACGTTTGCACCTTACCATTGTTTTTGGATGATACTTAGTTTCTCTATTACTGGGTTTAGGACTAGCAATTCCTTTTAATTTATTGTGTACATCGATCCTTCTATACCAATTCATTTCAATTTATTGTGTACATCTATCCCTCTATACCAATTCCTTTCAATTTATTGAGTACATCGATCCTTCTGTTCCAATTTCTTTTAATTTATTATGTACATCGATCCTTCTATACCAATTCCTTTTAATTTATCCTTCTGTACCAATTCCTTTTCAATTTACTAACATATGAAATTAATCGCTCTGAAGGTAATAATCACTAGGAGGATCCTATTTAGTTTTAGGCTAATCACTATTGTATTCTTCTTCTTCTTCTTCTTCTTCTTCTTCTTCGATATTATTGACTTCATTAGCAGTTTCAACCTCCTCTACATTAATTGAAGAAGGTTCTACTTCTTCGCCAACACTGGTGTCATCTCTTAAATCTTCACTAATTTGATCACTAACAAACAATTTAGGCAGCCGAGGTGCTTCATCTTCTAAGAAGGGAGAATTAATTGTGCAATCAGGGGAATTAATTATGTGCCTTGCTTTTGTCTTAATCACTACCAACCACCCTTATTTATTTGGGGTTGGTTTGGGATAAGGTGCATAGTATACTTGTTATGTTTGTTGAGCAAAAATGAAAGGATCAAACTTCTTATATTTCCCTGCTCACTTCACTTTCATGATCCCATATTTAGAGATCCTTGTTCCTTGATTATATGGATCAAACCATTGACAATTGAAGATGACTAGTCTCTTAGGCACTTTAGGATACTCTACTTGAATTATCTCTTTAAGAATACCATGATAGAAAATGTCTGCTTCCCTATATCCTATTCCTTCAAGGCACACTCCACTATTGCATACCTTTTGCCTCTTACAAAAAATTAACAAAAATACAAAAAAATTAAAATGCCAAAATAATAAAAAAGAAATAAAATACAAAAAAAAAGAAGAAAAAGAAGAAAAACAAAAATACTTTGCAACCCAATCACCCATAACCTTATCCAAATCATCTACCCATGACCCATCTCTCACTTTAACCTACCTAACTCATATCTTTTCGCTTTTAAAGACTAGCCACCCTCTTTTTTTTCTCTCTCTCTGTCCCCCACTTCCTTTTCTTCCGCACCTCATGCCTCATCCCTTCTTCTTCACCCACTTTCTCTTTTTCTCACACACTCACTTATTCTTTTTCTCATCTCCTTCATTCCTTCATCTCATCCATCCAAACTTTCTCTTTTCTTTTCTCTCCATGGTTTTTGTTTTGTTTTTCTTTTTCTATCTCTTTCGCACACACAAAAGCTAGTTTCCTTTCTTCTTTCGACATACACACCCTCATCTTTTCATTTTCACTATTTTTTTATTTCTTTTCTTTTTATTATCTAAATTTAATGTTGTATTTTGGGTGGTCTTAAAAGGAGAAGTCTGAGTAAGGGAGAGGGGGAGTTAGCTTTCATAATCATCAAAGAGGTAACTATCTTTTCATTCTTGGTTGATTTCTTTTCCTTCTAATTTTTTTTTTATTTTTTATATCTTTTTCTACTATTTTTGTTTTATTTTCAATATGTTTTTTATTTTTATTTATTTTTTAGTTTTTTAATTTATTTTTTAATTTTTGTTTTGTTTTAGTTTGTTTTTCTATTTATGATTTTATTTGTAATATGTTTTTTATTATTTTTGATTTTGTTTTTTTGTTAATTCTTTTTTTTACTGTTTTTGGTTGCTACATTTTTATCTATTGTTTTTAAGTTATATTGTAGTTGTTTTTTTATTTTATTTTTTATTTTTAAAATAGATTTTGATCCCAACACTTTTAGTAATTTCATTTTGGATCCCAATATTTTTAGTAATTTTATTCTGATCCTAATACTTTCAGTAATTTTATTTGGGCCTTAATACTTTTAGTAATTTCATTTTGGGTCCCAATATTTTTAGTAATTTTATTTTAATCCCAATACTTTCAAAAAATCCATTTTGGCCCCTGATTTTCAAGAATTACATTTTAGTACCTAATTTTCTAAAAACTACATTTTGGCCCCCATTTCTT
>JASKGM010007655.1:0-38068 GCA_034509205.1 Ceratonia siliqua | reverse complement strand
GTGGGATTTATTCTCCAGGGTATTCATGAAAGCCTCCGCTCATATTGCAAACTCACTTATCTGAGTGGTTGCATATGTAACGCAGCTAGAAAGTTGAGATTCTCACTGTTAATGGGAATAGTCTGCTTTAATGGCCATATTGTTAAGATTATAGACCTACCTATCGAATGCACTATTAATTAACCCTAGGGAGCCACCTAGTAATTAGAACCATAACCCTACGAGATAACATCAACCGCTACCTTAAGTCAACCCATGTAAGACAATAATGAGCATTACCATTACATACTTTCTCTGTAATTTGTCCTACTACTACATTATGAATTTACATTCCGACATCATTGTTATAGGATTCAGTGTCAAAATTTTCAAACACTAAAAAGAAAGAATTGGCATTAAAGATAGAAGCAAACACTAGTCAGTCCAAGAGGAAATCAGCATAGTGGTACAGTCTGCTGATATGAGTAAACTAAAGATCCTAGAATCTAAGCTACTTCGAATGTTTAGAGATCCATTCATAATGAGACATGGGGACATCTTGAAATTACTGTACGTACCAGTTCAGGGCCCAGCCATAATATCACTTCAAAAATTTTGGGATACTTCCCTTAGATGCTTTACACTCTCGGAGGCTCACCTTACCCCTATAATAGAGGAGTATGGAGCTATGATTGGTCGACCGGTGTTGAAAGAGACCAAAATTTTCAACTATCTAGGACATAATGCTTCTAACAAGACAATTGCAAACGTGCTAAATAAAAGCGTTTCTACAATCCAAGCCAAAATTGTCAAACAAGAGAAGACAGAGGGATTGTCGCGAGATTACCTAGAGAAATATCTAAAGGAAATGGCCAATAGCAGACAGTGGCCTTTGTTTACCGAAGTCTTGGCACTACCTATAAATGGCCTAGTTTTGTTTCCACCAGCCACTAACTTGGTGGATCATAACTCTATCAGCATATATTGCACCGTGAAACATTATGGCATTAATCCAGTGCCAGCAATCTTGGCTGAAACATTTCTTACTCTTAACTTCGTGAATAAAAATAAGGGGGAAAGCTAAAATGCTGCTTGCCCATGTTATAACTTCGGGCGACAACACACTTGTTTGGAAAACAGCTGGTGGATAGGAGGCCTAAATTAGGACCATTTGCTCTATTTCATGAACTCAAAATAGAAGATTGGAATATAACAGAATGGTCTAGCTTGTGTAGCAACATCAAAATGAGAGATATACTCTGGAAATTCCTTTGGTGGAATAAGGATAAGGTGGTTTATAGTTGCAGCAGGTTCCCCTTCGTTCCCCTGATATGTGTCCGAGGTTGTATTTCCTATTCGCCAGTAGTGGGATTCAAGCAATTAGCCTATCTTTAGAGGATACCATCTGCGAAGATCATGGATGGATTCTGCTTCTACTATGATCGAGGGGATAATAAAGAAATGATAGTTAAGATCAAGCACGCATGGGACGAAAGGTTAGTATTAGGCTGATCCGATCTCGGTAAGAGGTTAGTAGGGGCCACCGAAGAATATTATGAATGGATGAATAAGAAGCGAAAAACATTGCCGGCTCAGCCACAATCAGCTGCCATCTCGGCAGGGGATGGAAGGGCTGAAGCTAGAATAAAACCCCTAGAAGCACATCTGACAATAGCGAAAAAGGAAAAGGTTGAACTGGTGTAAAGAAACAAGGGATTGGAACAGCAAATAAGAGAGCTTGAATGAAAATTGTAAGTGGTTAAGTTAGATCGAGACTCTAAACTTCAAAGGGAAAGAGAACTCAGACTACAAGACCTTGAGAGGTCTAGGGATGCCATAAAACATTGGAAGAATAATGAACATAGGTGGAAGAGGAAGTTGAAAATTGTTGATGATCTATTAAGGCAAGAACGCTCAACCAATACGGCACTTAAACAAATACTAGTAGGGGCGAGATAAGAGATTAGGCAGTTCAATAACATGAATCACATCGTCCTCAACATGCTCGAACCACCATCAGCTGGGGTAATGAATAAGTTAAACAGACAAGAATACTTAGCCGCTGAATGGAGAAGATGTTACCATTGCCTCTACGACATGGCCATGCAGCTGTTAGCTGTCTGTGAGAATACTCAAAGAGAGATATAGAATAGGCTGCCCGACTTTATCATGAGTTTTTGAAGAGCAACAGCCTCCACGGTCCCATCATCTTCCACAAATTTATTAGCATTTTTAGATCTGTGTAAAGAGCTCATTGTACTTTTGGATAAATGTGTGTAAAAATGATGTTATGAATGAAAATGATGATCTATTGGGGACAATGTCTATATGATAATTTCTCTTTAGAATATTTTCAACCATGCTTTGTTTGTAGGGTATTATGCTCTTAAGTGAAACATAGGCCTCACATCAATGATCTCCCAATATATGCTGCTCAATAGGATGGTGCTCACGAGTGGATATGCGCGTCCCTATGCGCTATCATCAACTAGGTTTGATTTGTGGGGTACTATACCCTAAAAAAAATCAGGGAATATATTCGTTCTTTGATATGCCATTTAAGTGGATTGGCTAGTGTGTATACGATTTCTTAAACTAGCAATACTTATGTGATGAATCGCTAAATCTCCATAAGATATTGCCAACTATATTTTATTTTATGGGGTGTTGTACCCTCAACGAGAATATAGGAAGGAATAAAATCTCTAATGCCAATTCAAAAAAAAAATGTAATAATAATAAAATAATAACAACAATTTTATAACCAATGATTATTTCAAAATAAACTAACAACTCATTTATTTTCAGAAAGAAGAGTGGAAAAGATTAACAAAATCACATCATTGCACCCTCAAGAAGGGTCAGACTAAACGTTCCCATACCAGCCGAAGAATCATCACAAGATCATACACCATGGCCTTAGAACAATCCCACACCGATAATATACAGAGGTTAGAGGAAAGGATGGATCAGATCCAAGATCATATGGCTAAACTCATGGATCTCTTGGCTAATAGTTGTGAGGGAAAGGAGCGCGACTCAATTGCCTTAAGAGGTGTTTCATTTTGGCCAAAGCTCTAGGGTGCCTATGATGACTAATCACCACCAAAAGGTGTTAGTCCTCTGGGTGAGGAAGGAAATACGGTAAATGGACCACCTAAGGGGTACAATTATGTCCAAACACTGCTCATGCCGTCCGTAAGAACAGACGAGTCAGCACAGGAAAATATGGTCTTAGACCAAGTTCTTATGTTAGAAGAAAAGATGAAGGCGATGTAGGGACATGGATCATTAGGAGTAGTCAATGTGTAAGAGTTAAGGTTAACTCCCTTGGTTAATATCCCTAAGGATTTCAAAGTTCCAGAGTTCATAAAGTACGATGGAACCACTAACCCCCAATTCCATTTGAGGTCATACTACACGAAAATGGCTGTAGCCAGCGATTGCGAGAAATTGCTATTGAATTTCTTCCATAAGAGTCTTGCTGGGGCAACATTCCAATGGTATATGCTATTAGACCACTCCAGGATTATTCGATGGGAAGATTTGGCCGATGCCTTCTTGAGGTATTACCGCTTCAATTTGGACACAGCACCAACTAGGGAGCAATTGTAGCTTATACAGAAGAAGGACAAGGAAACCTTTAAGGAGTACACCCAAAGGTGGCAGGCATTAGCAGCTGAGGTACAACCGCCAATGACAAGTATAGAAACCTGCTCCTATTTCTTAGGAATGTTGGGAACCTCATACATCGGGTTAATGGCAGGAAGCACTTTCAATGACTTCTCTGATCTCATAAGGGCAGGGGAGCAAATTGAAGTACTGGCCAAGGCTAGTAAGATACCAACGAGGGGAAATGAAGCTGCAGGGCTTGGCCAAAAGAAGAATTTCCAACAAAAGAAGAAGGAACCAGAAGTGGGGTATGTGCAAGCGCAGCATAACTACAACCTGTCCAACTCCAAGCCCTATTACCAAAATAGGAATGCTAGTTTTTAGGTCAACAACAATCAGAACTCCCAAAATAATGCCCAACCCACAGTTCAACAGCAGGGCATAAACCAAAATAACAACCAACAACAGAATAGACAACTTAGGGATAGAGACTCTTTCCCTGATTTCCAAATGTCAAATACTGAGCTATATAAGCACTGTATAGTGGACATCTTCTAAGCCTAGTGCCCAATAATCTGGTACAACCTCCTTATCTAGTGTGGTACAATGAAAAATTCTTGTACCACTATGACGCTATTGAACATAGCATTGAGACTTGCCTTGGCTTTCGAGCGCAAGTAGCCAGGTTATACAAACATAGGGTAATCAAACTCAACCAAGGTTGTCCGAACAGTAATGCTAATCCTTTACCTGACCACAATAGAGGTGGTTAAGTTAATGCCATATTGGAAAAAAGGACGGATAAGAAAGGTTTGAAAAGCATTGTCACACCATAGGAGACCATCTTCCGAGGATTGATCGCAGCTGGGTATAAAATTGGAGGAAGTACTGTGAACATGGAAGAAGAAGAACACAGCAACAAGCAAGCCACATGTGAATACCACCAACAAGCCGAGGGGCACGATATAGAGCAATGCAAGGCATTCGAAAAGGAGCTGCAGAGATAAATAGCCTTGGGAGTTGTCCAATGCATATGAGGAACTGATTATGTCGAAATTAATGTAACGGGGAAGGGAAACTTTTGTCTAAACCCATGACCTTTAATGTGTGCTGAAATCATCAATAAATGCTGTACAAAATCATACTCTCGTAATTGACGTCCCAAAACCATTCCTTTATGCAAGTAACAAGGCGGTGCCGTGGATCTACACACCAAATATTACTTGGCATAACCCTAAAGAAATAGCCGAACTACGAACCGAAGAGGTGGAGGAAACAAAAGATAACATCGACAACATGGCTATTGGGAATGTCACTTGGAGTGGGAGAGTATATGCTTCCGAAATTACAGAGCAACAAAAGAAGGGGAAGGGCAAAGCCATAGAAGTTGCCGATAATGAGAACCCGACCTAGGAAGAGGAGTTTTTGAAGATCATGAAGTAGAGCGAATATGACATTGTCGAGCAGTTAGGGAAGACCAATGCCAAAATCTCACTGTTATCATTAATCATAAGCTTCGAGGTACACAGAAAGGCTTTGCAAAAGATATTAAATCAGCCATATGTCAATCCAACCATCACGCCAAAAAAGTTTGAAAACATAGTGAATTGTGTGAAGATATCCAACATGATCACTTTTTCAGAGGATAACATGTGCGCTTCAGGCTAAAATCACAATAGGGCTTTGCACATGACAATGAGGTGTGAAGGATACACGGTGGCAAATGTACTAGTTGACAATGGATATTCTTTGAATGTACTTCCCTACTCTACCTTAATACAATTGCCAGTTAGCCAGCAAAAAATGAAAAGCAGTGCCCTTGTTGTTTGGGCATTTGATGGATCTCGAAGGGAAGTCAAAGGCATTATTACCCTAAAATTGGAAATTGGCCCTAGCACCTTCGAAGTGGTATGCCAAGTTATGGATATAGAACCCTCTTACACCATGCTGTTAGGTAAGCCTGGGATCCATGCTGCAAGGGCCATACCCTCAACCTGGCACCAAAGGGTGAAGTTCATAAATCAGGGCAGAGTCATCACAGTTAAAAGTGAAAAGGAAATGCTGATATCCAAGCCCGTATCGATTCCGTATGTGAAGGCTACGGAACAATCCTTAAAGAGTGCTTTCCAAACACTATAAATGGTTGACAAAGAGCCCGAGAAGGGATTTTGCCTTGAAACCCCAAAACTGGCTAGAGCAAATCCTGATCAAAAGCGGGTAACAGCCCGGTAGAGGGGTAGGTGCCAGGTTGTAAGGAATTGTGTCTCCTGCGGAAGCAATTAAGAATGTGGGGAGACAAGGGTTAGGCTATGAGCCAGGGAATAGGAAGAAGGTCAACAAAGATTTTCCTCCTCTTCAAGACACATTTCCAGCATCTGCGCAGATTACTTTTCACGATCCAACCATCAATACACTGGGGGGAGAAGAAATGCAAGATAATCTCGTTGGCTCAGGACAGGATGGCTTGCTGCTTAACAATTGGGATGCTGAGTTGATCCTAGACGTGTGCATTTACTAGTAATATTTTAATTTATAGCCTTGTCTCAATTTGGCTGAAGTCCAAGGCCATTTTGAGTTATTCAAATGTGTACACCATGTTTTATCCAATGAATAGAATACAAGTCTTTTTTTTTTCACATGTTTCATTTTCTCTCCGCTATTCTCCCTCTCATTTAAATATTCTTATTCCACTTTGTTTTTTTCTTTTTCTTTCTATCCAGGGAAGTTGTTCTTTCCTAATCTTCACATTATTCCAATGTTCTTTTGCATCCTACAATTGATTCTCACGTTGATATGAATATGGATAATTGTAACCTTGAGGAACCAGACTATGAAATAATAGAAACACTCACAAAAATAATTGAGTCTTTCGAGAAAGGAATAAAACCCCATAATGAGGAAATAGAAAAAATAAATTTGGGGACAGAAGAAGACAAGAAAGAGCTTAAAATTGTGAATAATTCAGAACGAGAGGAGATGATAACCCTTCTCTGAGAATTTAGTAATGTATTCGCTTGGTCCTACCAGGATATACCAGGGCTTGACCCTCATATTGCGTCACACAAAATTTCCTTGTACGTGAATTACACCCCTACTAAGCAAAAATTGAGAAGAATAAATCTAGAATTGTCATTGAAAACAAAAGATGAAATGATGAAACAAATAGGAGCTGGCTTTGTCGAGGTTTCTCAATACCCGGAATGGGTAGCCAACATAGTCCCCGATCCCTAGGAAAGATGGGAAGGTAAGGATATGTGTAGATTACCGAATATTGAACAAAGCTAGTCCAAAGAACGACTTTCCCTTACCCCACATTGATGTATTGGGGGATAACACAGCATCAAACAACATATATTCCTTTATGGATGGATATTCTGGTTATAACCAAATCCCTATGAGTGAGGATGACAAGGAAAAAACCACGTTTGTCATGCTGTGGGGCACATTTTCCTATTAGGTAATGCCATTTTGACTCAAGAATGCTAGGGCAACCTATCAAAGGGCAGTGGTAGCCTTATTCCATGACTTAATGCATAAAGAGATCGAAGTGTACGTGGATGATATCATGGCGAAGTCTGGCAAAGAGGAAAGCCATGTGGCGGTTTTAAGAAAGTTATTCGAGAGACTGTGAAAATACAAACTCTAGCTAAACCCCAATAAATGCACATTTGGGGCATCCTCAGGGAAATTACTAGGCATCATTGTAAGTCAAAAGGGGATTGAAATAGATCTTGACAAAATCAGGGCCACATAAGACATGCCTTCTCCTCGTACAAAAAAAGAAGTAAGAAGTTTTCTAGGAAGGCTCAACTATATTGCCAGGTTTATTGCAAACCTGATGCCGATGTGCGAGCCAATGTTCAAGTTGCTAAAGAAACACAATCCCGGTGAGTGGGATGACAATTGCCAAGAGGCGTTTGAAAAAATAAAGTCTTATTTGCAAAACCTTCCAGTTTTGGTTCCATCCACGCAGAGTAGGCTTCTGTTATTATATCTCTCAGTTTTGCCCACTGCCATGGGAACGATGCTTGCACAGCATGAAGAACTAAGTAGGAAAGAAAGTGCAATCTACAACTTAAGCAAAAAGTTCAATGAATGTGAGAATCGATACTCTTTGATCAAGAAAACTTGTTGTGCTCTAGCTTGAACTTCCAAATGACTTCATCAGTATATGGCCTATTATACTGTTTTACTCATCTCCAGGATAGATCCCATAAAATATGTATTCGAGAGGCCACATTTGTCAGGCAGGGTTAACAAGTGGCAGGCAATTTTGTCAGGGTATGACATCAAGTACGTTACCAATTGGCTGAAAGTCTGATAGACGAAAACCAATCAGTGGATTTTGAATTTCTTGACGAAGCTATATTAGAAATATAAGAGGTTAAATTAGAAGAAAGCTGGAAAATGTACTTTATTAGGGCTGTGCATGTGAATGGAAATGGCCTAGGAGCTATCATTATTTCTCCTGAGTGAGCCCAATTCCCAATCGCCATAAAGTTAGACTTCAACTGTACCAACAATATCACAGAATATAAGGCATGCATTAATGGATTGCAAGAAGCAATAGCAATGAACATCAAGAAACTCGAAGTCTACGGGGACTCAGTTTAATTATCTACCAGGTGAAAGGTGAGTGGCAGATTCGAGACCCGAAATTGATACTATACCAAAAATACTTATCGTTGCTGACCAAGGAGTTTGAAGAGATCTCTTTCTCACACTCGAATAGAGACAAAAATCAATTTACCGATGCACTCGCCACTTTAGTAGTTATGGCCAAATTGAACCAAGAAAGCAGAGTTTTCCCTGTCAATGTGGAATCAAGAGAAAAGCCAGCATGTTGTTTGAACGTCAAACAAAATGACGAACAACCATGGTATGAGGACATTAAACGATACATTCAGTCCCAACAATACCCAGATGGCTTAGAAGAGAATGACAAGAAAACCATTAGGCGTCTGTCAATGGGTTTCTTTTTAAGTGGATTAGTATTGTACAAGAGAGGGTATGATAGAACTTTGCTTCACTGTGTTGAAAGTAAAGAAGCGTGGTCAATCATGACTAAATTACATGAGGGCATATGTGCAAGCCATGCCAATGGACACATGATGTCTCGCCAAATTCTCAGATGTGGCTATTACTGGTCAACAATGGAGAAGGATTGCATCAATTATTGCTGAAAATGCCACAAATGTCAGATTTATGTTGATTGCATCAAGGCTCCGCCATTCCCATTGCATAATATGATGACACCGTGGCCATTTTCAATGTGGGGTTTAGATGTGATTGGGCTCATTAATCCTAAAGCCTTTAACGATCATCGTTTCATACTTGTTGCTATCGACTACTTTACGAAGTGGGTAGAAGTGGCCTCATACACCAGTATTATGCAAAGAGTGTTTGCTAAGTTTTTTAGGCTTAATATCATCTGTTGATACGGACTGCCAACTCGAATAATCACTGATAATGCAACTAATCTTAACGGGTCCAAAGTTCAAAAATTATATGAGCAGTTTAAGATTAAGCACCACAACTCGGCACCGTACAGGCCATATATAAATGGAGCAGTCGAAGCGGCAAACAAAAATATAAAAAAGATACTGGGAAAGATGGTGGTGACCTACAAAGATTAGCATGAGATGCTCCCATACGCACTTTACGCATATTGTGCATATATGAGATCGTTAACTGGGGCAACTCCATATTCCTTGGTTTATGGCATGGAAGCAGTGACACCTATTGAGGTGGAAATCCTCTCTCTCAAGGTACTCATGGAAGCACAGTTAAAAGATGCTGAATGGGTCAAAGTTCGCTATGAACAGCTGAGTATGATAGAGGAAAAACGCCTCGTCGCTATCTACCATGGTCAACTCTACCAAAAGAAGATGACGCGACCATTCAATAAGAAGGCTTAACCAAGGGAATTTCAAGTGGAGGACCTGGTAGTTCAGAAAATACTACCTAATCAGGAGGATGCTAGAGGAAAATGGGCACCAGTGTATGATGGGCCTTATATTGTCAAGCAAGCATTTACTGGTAGAGGATTGATTCTCACTGATATGGACGGACTAGAATTGGAAAGGCCAGTGAATTTAGATGCAGTGAAATGCTATTATGCATTAAAAAAAATTGGGACAGTTATACCAGAGTGCAATGATCAAAAGAAGTGAGAAAAGCTCAAAGAAGAACTAAAGCTAAAATATAAGAATCTAAGGGGTGAAGAGAGTTCTAAGGTTTCACTAACAACAGTGGTTTCTTTTCTAAAGAATGATACGATACACATGTTCATAGTAATGTGAGAATCATTGTTGAAGGATACAAGAGACCTCAAACTGGGAAAAAATTTCATTATCATTCATTCAGCTAGTCTTCTTTCTTGCAAATTTCGATGTTATATCATAATTTGAATCTTAATTATTTTAGTCAAGACTTGTATTTCCATCATTTATGTAGGGACTCTGTGGTCCCTATTACATTTATATATCTATTTCAATAAAGGAAGTTCATTCATTCAATAAATTTCAATTTTTGGATCATTCTATGGATAAAACATGAGGGGAAATAACAAAAAGGCTAAATTAAAATATTGCTCCATAATGCTCTATTGCGGGTCAACGGGCGTTATGATCAAAGAGGAAATCATACCAAAAATGCTGAACCAACAAAGTATGTGGAATCTAGGGCTGTTTAAATACAAGAAGTATGATAATCGGCCATTATGTCCACAGCAGGGGATAGTCAGATCATTAGGTGATTCAATGTCATACTCGCATGAGGGAAGACAAAAGGTTAGTGGGTGAAAAAATGCTTAGACTGGTCCTTTTCCTTGAAGAGGTACAAAACTTTTCAAAAAAAAGTGTATGGAAAAATAAGTAAATAAAATAAATACATATATATAAAATCATTGGCATCGAAGTTCACCCTGTGGTTTGTTTCAAAATACCTGACAGCAGGTTTTATTCCTATCTGATTCTCAAAAATTTGATGTGTATGTCAATCCTTCTGTACCATTCTCCAAGTTATTTAGTTTGATGAAAATATTCCATACTAAATTTTCAAAATTCACTAGGTGCGCCAATCTCTTCCGTACCAGTTTTCAGGTTATTTAGTGTGATGAAATGTTCCATTCTAAATGCCTAAGTTCTCAAAATTGACTGCGTATGTCAATTCTTTCGTACCAGTTTTTAGGTTATTTAGTGTGATGAAAATATTCTGTGCTAAACTTCTAACCTTCTTATTCGCAATTCTCCATAGCCTCAGAGGTATCCCTTGCCATTTTAATGTGCTCCTAGACAAAAAGCAAGTAAAGAGGGGCAACTGTAAATACTGGATTTTGTCCAGACACCAAAAAAAAAATAATAACGAATAATAATAATAATAATAAAATAATAATTAAAAAAAATAATAATAATAGAAAATAAAAAATGGTAAGGAAAGTGAAAAAAAAATATTATTAATTAAACCAAAAACAAAGAGAAAGCAAAAAAAATAAAAAGCCCAAAGGCCATTTTTATGGCAACCCAATGGATCCTTCAAATGCCAACCCAACTACCCGGATTCAACCCAACCAAATGGTCCCCCCTTTTTCCTTCTCTCCTCTTCACCTCTACACCCGTATCTCTGCTTCACCTCGCGATGATCCCTCTCCCTTCCACCTCTGTCTCCCTGCTCTACCCGTCTTCTCCCTTTTCTCTTTAGCTTTTGGCATGATTCAAACTTTGGTCCTCTCTGACCCCAACTCCACGCCATACCCGTGCCCCTTTACTACTTCACTGTGCCTCTACCAGCCACCACGCGCAGCAAACATCTCTGAATGATCGTGCTCTCTCCTCCAGCCCATATACTCGAAGACTACAGACATTAACTCCTATCCTAGCCACTACCTACTCTGGCCAATCACGTAAAGAAAGTGGTTTCCTTGGGTAAAAATCAAAGGGGAAGCTGAGACAGAAAGAGGGGACGAAAGACAAAGAGAGAGAAATTAAGAAGTTAGAAACATCGAGCAGAAGGAACTATGAATCAAAGAGCGACCAAATTAAGTTTCTTTTTCTTCGAAGGAAATTAGTGATAACCACACCGGTGAGTGCCCCTCAGAGTACAGGGTGTTTATCATTCAAATTTTTTAGACTTAGTTTATAGAAATTCTGGCAACCATGTGAATTGCTTAGCTTGAATTCTTCTGTTACATGGAGTTTATGGTCACCCTTGTTTGGGCTTTTTCTGCTATTATTATTTTTGTTGTAGTTTGTTGAGACTTGTCCCATTCCCCTATTATCTGAAAGTTTCGTACTCGGTTTCCTTCTCTAGTGCGTCTGTTATAAGGTAATGTGGCATTTTAAGACTGGGTTATAGGACAAATGTTTGAATACTTTAATTCATGTTTTAAACTCAGTTTAAATTTGGGGTTAAAACTAGAGTTTTAGGTTTGATTCATTCTGTAATCCCATGGGGTCTCATCCCCGGAATTGTGGCTAATTATCTAAGACCCATGTCATTGTGATACAAATACATCTATGTCATTTGGAGATTAAAATGTACTTTTTTTCAGCTAATCCCAAGTTATGTTAGGAGTGAAATTTTACCATAAAATTGTGTTATACAATAAGGGGTTTGTATCTGATTCTTGCACTAACATGAATCCAGAAATTGTTGCTACCTAAATGAATTCTTGTTGTCCAAAATGAGAAGAAATGCATGAACTTCATTATAGGTCAAACCATCTCCAAGTATTGTGTACATGATTTTCTGGTTTGTTTATAGATGGATCTGGGATTTGGTTACAAAAAAAAATGTTTTCAGTTCTCTAACAGAATGAAACCTGTCAATCCTTGCTATGAGTCTTATTTCCCCTTTATTTCATCACATTTTCGTTATCCATATCTTTGTTTGTTTTATCTTTTTCTCTCTTTTTTTAAAAAAAAAAACTCATTCACCTATGTTATTGGGATCCTTTTAAGCTACGATATTGAATTGATTGATTTTTGGGATTTATAACTGTTGTTATACAGCTCATTCTGTTTTTGCTTAGGGTTCATAGAGGGTTGTTTATGGGTTTTAATGGTTTATTCCATTCTATTTGTGAAACACTATATGTTTTACTGATCCTTCTCCCCCCCACCGTGTGATGATGATCCCTCTCATTGCTTCATTGTTGTTTGTAACTTCTCTTTTTGTTTATTTTTTTTTTTGTTTTCGTTGTTTTGCCTTTATTTTTGTTGATATCTCATTTTATTTTCCAATTGCATGTTTTCTTGGCCTTGCATGTCTATTCAAGAACCATAAGTAGTTAAGGTACCTTGTGTTTCCTTAGGAATGGGCGTATATACCAATTAAGGTTTTGAGGTTAATTAAAACTATTCCAATACTTTAGGCCTTTAAGGGCTCAGTTGAATTATCATTTCCCAAGTACTTTTTAAGGGCTCCACTCTATTTCTCTTAAAAAGGGATTCCAAAGACCCAAAATAAAAAGGGGGATGGAAAAAAAAGAAGAGAGATTCCATGGGCCCACTAATCCAATATCATTTTTTAGAGGGCGCAAATTTATTTTAATAAAGTTAAAATTTTCAATTGGGTCCAAGGCCCAAAGCCCTTAACTCCAAAAATACCAAGAATTTCAAATGATTCTATGCCCCGATCAAATTAAAATGGGTTTTAAGGGCCCAATTCATGATTTCCTAAAATTTAAATATGGGTTTCAAAGGCCCATTGAGATTGAAAAAAAGGGATTTCAAAAAGTTCATTGAAATTGGGGGCCCAAAGGCCCAGTTAAATATTTTGTGGAGGTTTGAAGGTCAGTTTCAAATTTCAAGTTTTTGACACAACTTTCCATAATTCAAAATTAATTCCCAATACTTTTAAAATTTTATAATTGACCTCAATACTTTTCATAATTCAAGTTTAGACCCCAATATTTTTAAAAATACTATTTTAATACCCAAACATTACAAACTTCAAATTTCGCTGTTCCAAGGCTTCTAAAAGGTTGTTTAAATTCAACACTAGGATTCCTTAATTCATCTCAAAACATTATGTGGGGAAATACTCTCCCATTTTGTCAAGCTTTATGTGGAAATTCGTTTCCCATACTGTCATCATTCATTTGAACATTATGTGGGGAAATATTCACCCATTCTGTTTAAGCTTTAAGTGAAAATTTATTTTCCCATAAAGTCTTTATTCTCTCAAACATTATGTAAAGAATTAATCTATCATTTTGTTGGACTCTATGTGGAAAATCAGTTTCTCATATTGTCTTAATCCTATCCTTAGGAAAATTTTAATCAAATTAATCCGAACTACGTGGACCTTTATTCCTTAAGGGTACGTAGGCACTTACACAGTAAGATAGGTCCAATTCTCTCACTTCTTTATTTTTTTAAAAATCAAAATAATAAAAGGGGTAATTCAAACAATAAAAAATTTAAGCACAAACAATTTAGGGTAACCATCCTTAGAAATGGACGCTGTAGGGTGCCTAACACCTTCCCCACACATAATTAGACTCCCAAATCCATCTTCTGGTTTCTAAGGGCTAGTATTTGGTTTTTAAATAATCCCAATTATCCTTCTAATTAATTGATGGCGACTCTATTTTTTTTTATCTCTGTATTTTTTCCCTTTTGGTCACCTTAAGGTCATGACAGTGCATTTTTCCTTACCGTCACATTGTGATAAGTTATGCACCCACAGAAGGAGGCTAACAGGGTAACGAGAGAATTAGTATGGGCCAAAATGTTTCAGCCCTCATTAAGCCTATGCCTCAAAAATGGAAGGATCCAAGGACCTTCATAATTCCATGTATCATAAGCAATTTCAGATTTGAGAATGTCATGCTAGATTTAGGTGCTTCCATTAATGTAATGCCTATGTCTATTTTCCAATCTCTTGGACTTGGACCTTTGTGTGCTATAGATGTTGTGATCTAGTTGGCTAATAGGAGCAGTGCATACCCAGCTGGAGTGATTGAAGATGTATTGGTACGGGTTGATGAGTTGATTTTTCCTGCAAATTTTTATATTTTGGATATGGAGGGGGAGTCACCATCAAGCAAGGCCCCACTCATTCTAGAGAGGCCCTTCCTTAAAATAGCTAGAACTAAATAGATGTTCATAGACGAACTCTATCCATGGAGGTTAGAGATTCTATTGTTCAGTTCAACATCTTTGATGCTATGAAGTATCCCACAGAGGAGTATTCTGTTTTTCAAATCGAATTACTTGATGAATTATTTGAGGACATATATGATGAATTGGGAACTGAATTTCCTGAGTGTATGGGTTTAGACAATTCTGTTCAGTGTCATTCCTATACTGTTTGTGATGGTTATATGACATATGCTATTTGTGCTGAAATTTCTGTATTTTTTAGAAATGATGATTTTGTTCCTACAAATTATGAAGAAGTTACTGATTTTGAAGAGATTCAATTTGTAAAAACATTATAGCCTCTTCAATTACTTCCCTCCATAGTGTAACCACCAACACTAGACCTGAGCACTTGAAGTATGCAAACTTGGCAGATGATGAGCAGCTTCCTCTGATTGTCGCCAAGAACTTACTTACTGAACAGGAAAAGAAATTGCTATAGATTCTGATAGAACATAAAAAGCCATTAGATGGACTCTTGCTGATATACCTAGTTTTAGCCCTTCTACATATATGCATAGAATATTATTAGAAGATGGAGCTAAACCAGTGAGGTAGCCCCAAAGAAGGCTGAACCCTCTATTCTAGATGTGGTGAAGAAAGAGATGACCAAGCTACTACAGGCTAGCATCATTTATCCCATATTTGATAGCAACTAGGTAAGTCTGGTGTAGGTTATCCCAAAGAAATCCGGTGTTACAGTGGTAGTAAACCAAAAGAATGAGTTGATCCCTACTATAGTGCAGAACAGTTAGAGAGTCTGTATTGATTATAGGAGGCTTAACCAAGCTAGTAAGAAGAATAATTATCCATTTCCTTTCATTGATCAGATGCTAGATTAGTTGGCTAGGAAATCACATTACTACTTCTTGGATAGCTACACTAGCTACTTTCATATCCACATTGCATCTAAGGATCTGGAGAATACCACTTTCACCTATCCCTTCATACTTTTACTTACAGGTGGATGCCTTTTGGCCTCTTTAACGCTCTTGGTACCTTCCATTGGTGCATGGTAAGTATCTTCCCTGATTTTTTAGAGTATATTGAGGTATTTATGGATGATTTTGCTGTATATGGTTTTTCTTTTGATTCCTATTTATATTGTTTTTCTAGAGTGCTGTATAGATGCATTGAAACTAACCTTGTCCTAAATTTTGAGAAATGTCATTTCATGGTATAGCAGGGTATAGTTTTAGGTCATGTAATGTCTAGCGAAGGAATTAAGGTAGATTCTGCTAAAATAGATGTCATTACTTGTTTATCTTACCCCACATGCATGCTGGAAGTTTGTTCTTTTCTTGGACATGCAGGTTTCTATCAGCGCCTTATCCATGATTTCAGCCAGATAGCTCTTCTGCTATCCAACCTTCTGCAAAAAGATGTGAAATTTTGATTTGACCAGAAATGCAAAGAAGGCTTCAATCATTTGAAGCGAGCTTAGACCAGTACCCTCATTATCCAGCCACCTGATTAGACACTCCTGTTTGAATAGATGTGTAATGCTTGTAACTATGTTGTGGGAGCTGTCTTGGCATAGAGAGTGGGCAAAGTCTCCCATGCGATCCACTATGCTTCAAGAACTTTGGATACTACTCAAGAAAATTATAGCACCATAGAAAAAGAACTTTTAGCTATTGTTTTTGCACTATATAAGTTTAGATCATATCTGTTTAATTCTAAAGTTGTGGTGTTTTTTGATCATGCAGCTATTAAGTTTCTTTGGAAGAAACCTGAGGCTAAGCCATGATTGATTAGGTGGATGCTGCTGCTCCACGAGTTTGACATTGAGATCTAAGATAAGATTAAAGTAGAGAACCTAATGCCTGACCACCTAAGCAAAATTGAGAGAGTCTCATCTCTCCTTCCCATCCATGACTCTTTTCCTGATAGCAGCTTTTACAGCTGCAAGGTAAGGTTACCTCTCCTTGGTTTGCCGATATGGACAATTTCTTAGTTACTGGTGTTTTTCCTGCATGTTTTACTAAGGCTTGGAATGATAAAATGAGAAGTAAATCTAAGTATTATGTGTGGGATGATCCCTATCTGTGGAGGTTTTGTAGTGACCAAATTATTAGGATATGTGTGCCTGATCATGAGTTATAGTATGTTCTAAGTTTTTGTCACACATTTACATGTGGTGGGCATTTTGGACCTCAACGCACCTCTAGGAAAGTCTTAAACTATGGATTGCATTGGCCTACCCTATATTATGATGCATACATGTTTTGTAAGTCTTGTGAACAGTGCTAAAGAATAGGGAGTATTTCTCGCATAAATGAGATGTCCCAGCAACCTTTGCTATTTTGTGAGATTTTTTATGTATGGGGTATTGACTTTATGAGACCTTTTCTTGTTTCTTTTGGTTTTGTTTACATATTGTTGGCTTTTAATTATGTATCTAAATGGGTGGAGGCAAAAGCCACTCAGACTGATGATTCTAAAGTTATTGTAGATTTTGTTAGATCACACATTTTTTACAGATTTGGCATTCCAAAGGCTATAATTAGTGACCAAGGTTCAAACTTCTGCAATCGGAGCATAGAGGCTTTGATGAGAAAATATGGAGTTTTGCATAAAACTTCCACCCCTTACCACCCTCAAGCAAATCTTGGAGAAAATTGTCCAACCTAACAGGAAGGATTAGAGCCTAAGGCTTGAGGATGCCCTTTGGGCTTACAGGATAGTTTTCAAGACAACCATTGGGATGTCCCCCTACCAGATAATCTTTGGTAAAGCATGCCATCTTTCGGTCAAGATTGAACACAAAGCATATTGGGTAGTAAAGAAATGTAATTTTGACTTGAACCAAGCTGGATCTCAAAGAAAGCTCAAACTCCAAGAACTTAAAGAGCTTTGGTTGGAAGCTTATCAGAACTTCTGGATCTATAAGGAAAAGACCAAGTTTCTTCATGATAAGATGTTGACAAGAAAAGAGTTCTCCATTGGCCAAAAAGTGTTCCTCTACAACTCCCGCTTGAAGCTCATGCCCGGTAAGCTCTATTCTAAGTGGCTTGGTCTGTTTATCATCACTAAGGTCTTTCCTTATGGTGCAGTGGAGCTTATAAGTGAGACCACTAACAAAGCTTCAAAGTCAATGGACACCGCCTCAAACCTTTCTGTGAAAGAGCTCAACAGGACATAGTGGAAAAGATCCACTTGCAAGAAGCCATCTACCTCGCTTCCTAGGGACATTTCTTTTCTCTCTCATATATTTTACTTGTCTTTAATTGCTTAATTATACTCATGACCTATTATTTTTTGTGCTTTGCATTGAGGACAATGTAAAATTTAAGTGTGAGGGAGGAATTTACATTCTATTTTTTGTTTTTTGTTTTATTTTTGTTTTTGGTTCTATTTTTGTCATCTGTTTCTGTTTTTATTCTCCCTTCCAATGATGTTTTAGGAGGTGCAAAGTTTGTAAGTTTGAAGTAATTAAAATTCAAGGTTCATAACATGATTGAATAAACTGTCTTCCTTCTTGAATTTCACATACTTGGTTTTGGATGTTGGATTAGTGATTGAGTTTGATAGAAGCATGCCTTGTGAGATTTTTTAGCCTTTTGATGGATGGATTTAGCATGTGTGCCATTTTCTTCCTTCTTGTATGATTTTCACTCATGGCAATTAATCACTCTAGAACTTGCTTTGATTCTTTTTGAGTTTTCATTTTCACTTGCATACATAAACATGATTGAGGCATTCTTTATTGACTTAGCTACTTTATCCAAATGGCCAACCTTGCATCATTTTCCTTAGTTTAACCCCCTTGAGCCTAATTGCCTATCCTTTGTTTCAGCTCATTAAAAGCCTATGTGAAAAACCATGTCATTGCCTTACTTTACCTTAAGAAATGGGAGAGCATTGGTTCATTTTTAGTGGGGAAACCCTTTACTAGTGGAGACTAGTACAAGTGTGGTGGTTGTGAAATTGATGTGTAATATACAAGATTTGAAATAAGAAAAAAAAAGAGAAGAAAATAGAACAAACAAGAATATGGTCGTGAAAGAAAAGAAAGAGGAAGGAATATGTGAGACAACTATGCTTTACATACATGACTTTGAGATAAAATCCTTGATGCTTATCATTTGAGTTCCTTTCCAATGCTCTTTCATTCTCTTGGGTACTTAGCTAGTCATACTTCTATTATTTCCTTCCCTTGCCTAGGCCCTAATGCAGCCTTGAATTAAGCCCTCTTGATTTATATGTGCATATGTTTGTGTAATAGAGAAATAGAAGACAAGCAAGCTTATGGTGGTGCATAATTGTTTTCATGAGCTTAACTAAGTGAAACACTTGCCTTTTAAACACTTGAGGAATTGAGAGTATATTTTGTGACGATCTATCATTCTTGACCCATACTTTTCAATTGAAGATACCTTATTGATTGTTTTGATTTGAGAAGAAATGTTACCTCTTGGATGCTGTAAAACCTTGAATCCTTGGTTGCCCTTCTTGCTTCTAGACTTTTGCATTCTTGACCATCATTGGAAGTTGTCTCTTTTGAAATTTTTAGTTTTGAGTATACTTGTTTTTCTTTGTTTCCTTGTTATGGAATTTTAAATTGCCCAGGACGTGCAGAAGCTAAGTGTGGGGGAATTTGATAAACACAATTTTTATACATTAGTTAAACCTCACATTTAGTTTTTTAATCCTCTTGTATGCTTAAATTATTGGGTTTGGCCACATTCTATAAGTTTGAGTTCCAATTGGGTTTAATTATATCTTTTGGCATTATTGGGGCTTTTATGCTACTTTTATATTTTGGCTATAACTTAAGTTTTAGACATCTAATAATCATGAATTTTATCTTGTAGTAAATTTGAGAAAAATCTCTACAACTTTGATGAAGAGCTCCAAGACTAATTTGGATGTTTAGTGAGTTGAATTCAACCTAGAAGTCAGAACTAGAATGCTGTCATTGGAACTCCTCTTGTGAGGCCACTTATCAAAACTGCAACGTTTTGCTCATGTTTTTACCCTAGAAATCGTTTTATGAGCTGGTCAAACAGTAGAGTGATATTTTGACCTAGGGGCAGAGTTGTAATGATTGGTTTTAGGGTTATATATTTAGGCAGAAGCTGCAAAACGTAGCCAGTAGCTGGAGCACTGTTCCATTGCCTCCTTCCTTAGTTTTTTCTCTGTTCTCTCTAGGGTTTCTCTTTATTTTTCTGCAAATTCGTCCCTCTTTTCATGGAGGGCTAGAATCTTTAATCAAGCCTAGGGATTGACAGTCTTGATATTTGATTTTGAGATCTTAGTTTAAGTATTTTCCAGTTCAATCATTTATTAAGTTTCTTCCTTTCTTTTGCGGTTCTAATTAAGTTGCTTAATTTGATTGGGATATTCATATGATAGTTGCATAGTTGCCATGTGTCAAAAGAGATCTACAGAGACTGAACAAGGCATCAAAACTAATTGATGAGCTATTTAGCTTGGTTGGATTCTAGTTTTTAGTTCAAGATATGGTTTAGATGGATGCTTAATTTGTCTAACCTTGATTGATTAAATCCTGGATGCTTATTCAATAGTGGATCCAAAGATTATATTGAGGCTTCTTAATATGTTCTAAAAATCAAGAGCTCGATTAGTGATTGAATGACGCATTAATGATCAAGAATAAATTGAAATCAAGATTGGTTACTTCCCTTGGATTGGTTGTTTTCTATATTCTATTTGTCATTTTCATTAATTCCACTTGATTAATCGTTATAAAAATTCCCCCTTATTGTTACTATCCTGATTTGATTACATAGAGTAATCCAAGGATTCGACCTAGTGTTGCCTTATACTGGAGTTATTTGGTGAATCAGTTATTAAGAGATTTAATTTGATAGCCTTGGCAATTGTCAATGGGCCATGAATACTTATTACAAGGTAAATTGGGATTTTCCCACTCAACTTTGCTACCTGGTATCTTCATACTTAGCATAGTTGAAGAGCACCTTTATTTTGCTCATTAATCTATCAACAGAGCTAGTATAGGTATTATATTGATAGGTTAATGTCGAGTGTATTAACCAACCATTTCATCATACTTGGATATACCACTATGTATGCTTCTATGGGAAGTCATACTTAATGTTCTACTTAGGTAGACTTACCACTTAGAAAATCTATTTCAGTCATGGTCTGAGTATATGCCTGCCTATAGAGAATGACATAAACTCCATGACATTGGACTAATGGTTAGAGGCCGTGGGTTCTAAGATTACTAGCACCCTCTCTTTCTTAATATTTTAATTAATTAATTAAGATTAATTATTCTAAGTTGATTTACCAAGTTTTCTAGCATGCATCTATTTAGAAAACGTAAATCACTTATGAAGTTGGTTTCCTTAGATAGGATTTGTATTAGTAACTTTTACTAATTATTTAAGAATTTTATATATTTAATTCCTTATGTATTTCCTAATTATTTTCACACTAACTCTTAATTTGAAAATAAACTTAGGTAATTTAATTGACTAATTAGTTACAAGGTGACTTAATTATAACTAAACTCTTTTGTTGGGAATTAATTACTTTTAACTAATTTATCAATTCTGGACCTAATAAATTTCTAACAAATTTATTTAGTTGAAAAATTAAATCCTAATTAGTTAACTTGCTATTTATTCATCTTTCTTATGTTTTAACATTTTAAAACTCTTTTAAAACATAGAACATAATGTATGCATGAACATGTGAGGTTGATTGGCCCCGACTACTTTACATGACATGTTATAACATAAAATATCATATTATAAAATTAAATTTATTACCAAGACCATATTAATGCCCATCCTAGAAGAGAAGATAAAATCCTAAACTATTACAATTATTTTCTTCATTCCCAACAATTCTCCAACTCTTGGCCTTTTGAGATGTCTCCGCCAACTTACCATGTCTTAGGCTAGGCCTAGAGGTCTCCGTGTTACAATTGGTGGCTCCTTGCCATTTATAACATAATTTTGTAATTTAAAAAATAAAAAAATGAACCAAGAAGGAAACATGACGATATAGGGTCACCCTTTTTGTTACATCCCGAAAATACAAGGAAATTCGACTAAGGCATTAATATGGCCATAAATTTAATGTAAACCAAAAACAACATATCAAAGACATCATACATACAATCATACATTGTAAATGATTTCTAGATGCCAACCATGCGTCATACACACATCTAGCCATGAACTATAAGCTTTGATACCAATTGTTGGATCTAGTTGTTATCCCTAGGTGTTTACAGTACACGCATGGGTTTTAAAAATTTTAAAAACATTTAAGCTTGTAAACAGGTGGAAACAAAACACCAAGCAAACAACCCATGGTTAGTAAGAGAAGTAAAATAAATCAGAAATTTACATACCTCTTGTAGTTACTTTAATCTTACAATTCGCTTCCCAACCAAGTGCACTGACCACCTATTCTTTGGGAAGTACCAATCCACATAACCCCTTTATTCCTCTTAGTGTGTGTGTGGAATTGTACTTTGAAATCACTCAAATTGTTTTTCCAAACTCATAACACTCTTGGCTTTAAGAGAAAATTTTCTCTCAGTTTTCTTCTCTCTTTCTCAAGTGGGCGGCTAGTTCACTTTCCTTCTCTCAAATATTCACTTGTACGACCACAATAGGGAGATGATGCATATATAGTATGCTAACCTTAGGTCATGTGAGGGCATTACAAGAAGTCAATGTTAAACATTGATTTGTCCAATCTGCAAACCAAGTGTTTTTGAACCCTCGTAGTCATCATTGACACAAGGTAAAATTATCGTTTTACCCTTATGTCAATTTTGTTCCTTAGTCTTAGATTTCATAAGATAAGTGACCAAATAATTCTTTAAGACTTTTCTAAAATTATCTCAAAATGTGAGTAGCTAATTCATCTTTTCACTAGGCCTAGATATGTCACTTGTTTTTCTGAAATCACCAGAAGTGATGTAATGCTACAAACTCCATTTCTTGGATATATGTTCCCATATGTTCACTCCCACTATAATCCTAACATACAGAGTCTTGACCAATGCCACACAACGGTCATGCCCATGGGATATCAAAGATCACAATGGTCATGAACACGAGTCCATAATCCATCAGGATTTTGATTTTGCAACTAAAGGATGCAATGTGTGTGAGTTTAAGTTCAAAGCAATGGTATTAAGTTGAACTTGATATTTTACTTTATTCCAATTCATTTAATAGTGTCCTTACTTGAAGTATACTACTTCAATGATTTGAGATTCATCATTCCCTTAGAAAGGAATCTCATTCTTTCTATAGAGGTAATCCGAACACTACAATCTTTATTGAATAGAGTGACTGGCTTTATTCAGTGATTATGAATATTACTTTAAATTCATCCAAAGATACATATCTTCTTTTGCATAATTTTTACGCAAATGTATCTTGGTTTATTAGAATATAAGAACCTTAATAGCTAGAAAATAAGGCTCACATAAATGAACTCTTTATTTATTAATATTAAAAGGCATTTACATCAAATTGGAGAATACAACTTGCTTTTCAGGGCAACCTATTCCCAACAAGTCCCTCTCCCATGAAACCACCTCATCTCCTAACCTTATCACATCAACCCACCCAATTGAGTCCCTCTCCCACAGAACAACCTCATCACCCAACCTTATCCAAAACACCTTAACTCAAGCATCCACTAAATCTACACCACCCTTAACTATATCCAACACCAAGCATCCACAAACCCACTCCTACCCAAACTCTCTAACACCATTACTTGCGTTCAACGACTCCACCGAGCTTCCACAATCCCACCCCCACTCAAATTCTATCCCTTCCACAAACACTTCCTCCTCACGAGACCTTCACACCACATGTAGAAAACAACGTAACTTCACCACCTTTTCCAATCCCCACAACAACTCATCCCATGACTACATGCTCAAAGGCCCAATCTTCAAACCAAAAAAGACCCTTCTCTTCCACAAAGCACCCTCTCCCTACCCTAGTGGAACCTACGTGTCTCTCTCAAGTACTTAAGTCACCCAATTGGAAACAATCCATGTCTGAGGAGTTTAATGCTCTGCTTCGTAATGGTACACGGGTCCTTGTTCCACCCAAGCCACATTACAATATTGTTGGAAAGAAGTGGGTCTTCAAGCTCAAACGCAACCCTGACAATAACATAGCTTTGTATAAAGCCTATCTTGTGACCAAGGGCTTTAACCAATGCCTCGGTCTCGATTACAATGGCACATTCAATCCTAAGGTTAAACCACAAACCATTTCAAGATCATTCTCTACATCGCTCTCTTGACCTCCCTACTTAACTCTATGCCAACCAGTGTTTCACACCCACATGAAACATATTACCATTGACTACCACTTTGTTCATGACCTGGTATCGAGCAAGACACTCTACATCTCTCTCATACTTGCAAGCCACCAACTAGTAGAGCTACTAAGCAAACCAATTTCAGGACCAAGACACTAGTTCCTCAAGTCTAAGATTGGTGTCGTTGTACCCTCCACCATCTTCCGAGGGTGTATTGGAGTAGTCACAACATGACCCATGTAGAATCCTATTCATTGCAACCACTACAGAAACCAGCCTCCACACGCTGCAGTTGTTACGCAAACGGTTACCATATGCTGTTATACCAACCTAATTCAAATATAGGATATTCTCCGTATGTATGTAAATATACTGTTGTATTTAAAATCATACATTAATGAAATCAGATTTAGTCTTTTCTTCTACAAATATTATTTCCTCTATATGGGGGTTTTAGGATTTACTATTTAAGGTTTGAGAGTTTCAGGTTTTAGTATTTAGGATTTAAGGGTTTAGGGATTATGGTTTACAAGGGCTAAATTGAAAACAAACAAAAGCATAGGGACTGGATTGAAAACGACATGGCAAATGACATGGCAAACCTGAATGACACTCAGTATCTGTTAGCCCAGTCAGCAAATTTTTAACGACGTTAAGATGGCTAATAACGGCAGGGACTGTAATTTAACAATAAAGTGAAAGTGTAGAGAGCCATTTGAAAAAAATAAATAAACTACAATAACCTACTTGAAAATGTAGTGAAACTACAGGGACAAAAAATATAATTAAGCCAAACTTTTATACTAGAAAACTAGAAGGCGAAAGTATATAAAATACTAATCAAAAGGGTGTATATCTTTAAATCTTCAATATTAATACACACAAGAAAAATGAATTCTATATTAAGTAAAGTATACTCACTTTTTTTGTTTAAATGATACTTTAAATTAACTTCATTCAAATATTAGACTCCACTTTAAATCTTTTCAATTATTACACTCCACTATATCTGACTAATTTAACTAAAAGCATATTCAATTATTCTAACAGAATATTGAAAGTTAGTTTCAACCTAAATAAAAACATTTGATTATTAAACTAAATTTAAATTTATTATTTTAGAAACATGAACATGTGAAATTGAAAAATTGAAAAAAAAAAAACTCTCAATCAAAATTTATAAAAAAAAATTAAAAGTGAACACTTTCATTTTCACAGTTGGTATTTTCACATTTTCATTTTGTATTCCCACATTTTGATTTTCACACTTCCCTTTACACCTATTTCAGTACCATTGACACATAAATATAAAATAATGAATAGTGTAAGTTATTTTTTTGGAAAAGGATATTAATATGAGAGGAAGTATAAAAGTAATGGTGTGAAAATAATATAACTCTAATTGATAATTTTCTATATCATTATAAAATCAATATATTATTCTAATCAAAGAATTGAAGCCCAGAAAAGAAATTTAAACAAATAAAATGGGATCAAGTTTAAAGTGTGCCTAAAATTTATCTATTAATTAATAAGCTATATAATTTTAGCATAAGACTGTTACTCAATTTTATTCCGAAATCATGTCATCTTATAGTTATAATGCATAGTACCTAGTAAATTTTAATGGCAGATGATGCAAATTGTCTATATGGAACTTTAGAATAATGGTACAACCTTCTATAAACGTATCAAATTGCAGAGATAACTTGGACGCCTATTGTATTGAATTGAGAAATCTTGCCATAAAAATCATTCACCTTATAGCCGAAGCTTTAAACATGAAACTCAACGAGATAACAGAGTAATTTGAAGAAGGACGACAAACAATGAGGATCAATTGCTATCCTCCATGTCCTCAACCAGAGAAGGTGATTGGCCTCAATCCTTACTCCGATCTTGGTGCCCTCACCATCCTTCTCCATGTCAATGAAATGGATGGCCTTCAAATAAGAAAAGATGGAATGTGGGTTCCCATTAAACCCCTTCCTAATGCTTTTATCAACAACATTGGATATGTTTTGGAGTTAACTTTCTATCTTAGTTCATATTTAAATAATGTTTGCTAAGTAGATATTTTAAGTTTTTAAGTACCTAAAAGCTTATGTAAAAAAGAATGAGTATGAGATATAGGAAGATATATTAATTATGACATATCAAATATATGAATATTAAATTTTTTATACAAATCAGCAAGCAGCGAAGGTTGATGACTTGATCGTATTCTTCTTCTTCAAATATGACTAAAAATGAATAGTCTAAAAAATAAAGTATTGTCTAATGAAAGGTCATGTATTCTTATTTTTAGTGATTCTTGGACATATTTATTATTCCTAAGAAATTTCTGGAATCATTAGAGTAACTATGCACTAACAGTAATGAATACGTGGATCATATTTTAAGGATAAATATTACAGTACCTTGAATTCTAGTCTAGTGTCTTAGTTTCTAGTTGATGGTTCATGCATCATGAGTTAGAATATTGTGAAACAACTTCTAATACCCTTTTGAAAGTTTCAGAATGATTCCAAGCTTTCTTCGAAAATGGAGAAACTTGTCTTGAGAAACACTTTTAGGAAATATGTCATCTACTTGCTCTTCTGTCTAGCAAAATTTCAGCTTAACATCTCTATCCTCAACCTTCTCTCCAGTGAAATGAAATATGAGGAAGTATAAATGTAGAAAGTTTGCTCCAAAATGCCTTCCATCTAAACCAACAATAATTATTGTGATGATTGTCTTTTTTGCAAATAGAGAAACAAGGAGTGGTCTTTTTGTCATTACTCATTCTGTCATAGTTTCATCTTTCTCTTCCACGTGCTTTGCTTGCTCTCCCTCCTTTCCATTGTGTTGCTACTTGTTCCTTTTCTTCTTTTCAGTATCTTTTTTCTCTGTAAAGTTCGCCTTGGACAGGAAGGTGTGCTCCGCAGATTCCTCTACATGGTGAATTTAATCTTTTATCATGGGCTTCAAGAGAATTCATAACTTCTGTGGCAAACTTCGAAGAAATTTATTCAAAACTAGCAATTACATGATCATATTTTTGTGGCAAACGTCTAAGAAATTTCTCAACAATTCTCTTGTCGTTAATGTTATCACCATAACTTTTGATTAGATTTACAATATCATTGACTTCTGTAGAAAAATGAGTACCTTTTCATTCTCTTTCATTGACAATTACTAGTCCCTTTAAAAGGTTTTGTAGTTTGATGGAAACTACTTTCTCCAGCTTTGGAAATCTTTTTACAGAATTTCCCAAGCTTTTTTTACCTTTCCAAATTTTGAAATTCTTGGATAAATGCTTTTGCTCATGCCTTGTTGAGTAAAATGAAGAGCGCTTGCATATTTCTTCACGGTATCTTTGTATTGCCTTAATTAATTTCTAGTTAAGGTTGATGGTTCTAGTTACTCATTATAGTTATCTTAACATCCCAAAAATCTTGGGATACGGAAAGGGTCTTTATTCGGCTACTCTAATAGTCATAATGTTCGCCGTCAAAGATGGGAAATTGGCTTGGGGAATATTAGAACAAACTATTAGGACTTGGAGACAAGGCCATGGTTATGAAATTGATAGATCCAAATGAGAGAGCTCTGATACCATTGTTAGATGATCTAAAATTGCAGAGAACGAGCAAGGAAATGGAGTTTGCTTACATTTTAGTACTTGCCCTAAATCCGAAAAAAAAAAAAAAGGTCTAAGAATGTATCTTAATCTTTGGTGATTCTTGGTTATATACCAAGTGATACGATGAGCCTCAAACAATATATATAGCACTTCTAAAAACTTCTAAGATCCTTACATTAATTAAGCACTAACACTAACGAATACAAGTGTTATATTTCAATAAATAAATACTAATGCCCTATTTTATGAATTTAGTGCCTTGAATTTTGATCTTATATCTTATTTTGCGGTTGATTTGAATACTAGAAACCGATTACTTACTTCTCATATATATGATATGACAGATACTGACTAATGGGATTTGCCGAGGCATCGAGCAGACGAGCACCGAGCCATAGTTAATTCAAAGAAGGAGAGGATCTCCATAGGCATATTTTATGGTCCTAAATTGGATGAAAATATAGGTCCATCGCCAAGCCTTGTAACTCCACAAACACTAGCACTGTTCAAAACAATTGGCGTGTTTGATTACTACAAGGAGTTTTATTCACATGAGCTACGTGGGAAATCACACATTGATTTTTTAAAGATGCAGAATGAGAATAACGAACGCACATAGGACTTGTTTTAAATTGCAACTGCATAACTACTGCAAGACCAGAGTCAATAAGATATTACATTTACTTTCAACTCATAATTTTTCATGTGGTATTAGAGTTATCTCTTAAACTGAGAATTGTGAGTTTAAATTCAGTAAGACCCAAATATACCAAAACGTAGTTCCACATGTTCGATGAAGCCACTATTACACTTGCAACAAACTACCCTGCTTTGCGAGTACCTTTGCGCATGAAACTTCAAATTGCTACTGGCTGAAGGTCCAATTTCAAGAAAAAAAGATTGAAAAATTTCTGAGTTTGAACCACCGCTCAAATCAAAGAATCCAAAACTATATTATATTGCTCGATAATTCCAAATACCTCCTTAATTGCGTGTAAAAATTTGGGTGCCTAACTATTCTCTGGAAAAAAAAAATCACAGTTCAAATTTTTGGAGTAGTTTGTAGTATAAAGAGACATGACTTTTAGAAATGAAGAGACATGACTTTTGGAAATGAAGAGACATAGGCTTTTGGAAATGAAAGGACATGACTTTTAGTAGTAAGTAGACATGACTTTTGAAATAAAAAGTTGTCTCTTATAAAGAGGTGTCTCAGTCTATAAATAAGACATTCCATAATGAGTTTTTCCAATCTAATTTGTGAAGAAATTTTCATATATTTATGAGGAGAGTTTTGAGGCCTTGTTGTATCCTGAAGGTGGAATTGTTCTTGTGTGAGTGATAATAACCTTTAAGAATGTGATTAACCATGCCTCAAAGCCTTCTTATTTTTCTTAATTCCAAATTCTATTCTAACAATTTAAAGGTGATTATAAGCATGGAGGCAGAGAAGAACGCGGCGGGAATTAAAGTGTTGAACCATTAAGACATTATCAGACTTGCTCGTTTTGATGGAACAAATTATGTAAGATGGAAAGATCAAATAATGTGGCTGATGAATGCTTTGAAGATTTTCTACATTCTTGATTATGGGTTGCAGCCACTACTAGACCCAAAGCCTGATGATCCTGAGAATGTCAAGTCAGAAAGAAAGAAACGTGAAGAAGATGAACTGCTATACAGGGGACACATCTTCAACACTCTAACAGATTGTTTCTATGAATTGTACTACAACATGAAATCGCCAAGAGACATTTGAGATGCTCTGAAAACAAAGTATCAATATGATAAAAAAGGTACGGATAAATTTTTGGCACTAAAATTGTTTGAATATCTTAAGTATTCTGCAAATATGCCAGTCTTGGATCAAGTGAATGATTTGAAAATTCTGATCTCAAAATTGGGAGAACTTGGAAGTAAGGTTCTAGATTCACTTCAAGTGGGAGCAATACTATCTAAACTTCCTCCATCTTGGAATGAATACTGGAAGAAAATTATTCTTGCTACTGAGAGATTTTCCATAGAAAAGCTTCTTACTCACATATAGATTGAGGCTGAGTCACAAACACGTGATGCATTATTTGTCAATAGTAATACAACTAACATACGTCATGTGATTGAAAATGAAGGATCTGCATCTTTTCAGAATCAAAACAATCTGAAACCCAAAAAGAAAGTGTTCAAAAGGGATTTAGAGAAGAATAAGCCTTGCTTTCAGTGTGGAAAGAAATGACACTTCATTCGTGAATGCACATACAGGAATTCTAGAAAACTCGAACAAGGCAAATGTGGTTGAGCATGAAACTAAAGAACTGTTGCCATGATCACCAAAATGGATGTGGGAATGGTGACAAAACTAAATATGGCTACTGCAAATAAATCTACTGAGTGGTGGATTGATTCAAAAGTAACCATACTTCTTTGCAATGACAAGGCATAGTCTGAGACTTATAAAAGGACAGATGATGTTGAAGAAATTGGAAACAATGTTTCTGCAAAATGCCTTAGCAAAGGAACAGTTGAATTGAAGTTTTCATCTAGACAAAAATTGATTTTACTCAATTTTCATTATGTTCCTACAATAAGAAAGAATTTGGTATCAGCAAATCTTATGCATAAGAAGGGGTTCAAAATTGTTTTTGAGTCTGATAAGGTTGTAATATCCAAGAATTGTGTGTTCATGGTAAAGAGATATTCTTGTTATGGGATATTTAAACTTGGTATTAATGAAATAAATTGTGTTTCTACTTATATTGTTGAGTATGGATCATCTTCGTGGAATGCTAGATTAGGTCATTTAAATTTTAGATCTTTGAAATATATGTCCATGCATGGCTATATTTCATATCACCAAAATCATGAAAATAAATGACATGTATTGTTTCAAAAATGACAAAGAAACTTTTGCCTAAAGTATAAAGAAATACACAACTATATTAGAATTAGTACATTATGATATTTGTGAATTAAATGGAATGTTAACTAGAGGGGGAAAAAGGTATTTCATTACATTCGTAGAGGATTATTCACATTTTACATATGTATATTTATTAAAAATCAAAGATGAGGCATTTAATAAATTTAAGGAATATAAATTTGTTGTGGAAAATCAAAAGGATAAGAAAATCAAGGTTCTTAGAAGTGACAAAGGAGGAGAATATTTTCCTACTACATTTGATCAGTTTTGTGAAAACATGGTTTAATACACCAAAAGTCTACTCCTATAACACCACAACATAATGGTTTGGCTAAAAGGAAAAATAGGACACTTGTGATATGATAAATGCAATATTATTAAATGCTAAGCTACCTACATATTTATAGGGAGAAGCCTTATTTACTGCATGTCATAGACATAAAAGAATTCCATCTATGAAGACACATATTTCCTCTTATGAAAGATGAAATGGAAGAAAACCAAATTTAAATTATTTTAAGGTGTGCGGGTGTGCACTGCATTTTATAAAATTTCTTATCCACAAAGAACTAAGTTGGGACCAAGAGGAATTAAAAGTTCTTTTGTTAGTTATGCACAGAATTCTAAAGCATATAGACTTTTGAATTTAGAAACAAATGTTACAGTTTAATCTATAAATGTTGAATTTTTGGAGAATAAATTTGTATATGATTCAATTGAGCATGAGCCCATCAAAGGAAATGAATTAGGGAAACTCCTGTCAATCATAATATACATAAAAGGAAAGCAAATGAAGGTTCTATTTTAATAGAACTAAGAAGGATCGAAAGAGAAAGAAAAGAAAAGAAAAATCTTTTAGCTCAGATTTTGTAACATTTCTTGTAGAAGGAGAGAGAACCAAGATGATTGATCAAACACCCATATTACTAAATGTTGAGAGTGATCCAAAGACATTTAGTGAAGCGATGTCATCAAGGGATGTAGCTTTCTAGAAGGAAGCTATAAATGATGAAATGGACTCAATATTAGCAAATAATACTTGGATTTTGGTAGATTTACCTTCAAGATCAAAACCAATTAGTTGCAAACGGGTGTTTAGAAGGAAATATAACACTGATGGTTCTATACAAAACTTCAAGATAAAACTTGTTGCAAAAGGCTTTACACAAAAGGAGGGCAATGATTACTTTGATACATATGCTCCTATTGCTAGAATAACATTGCTTTAGCATCTATTTTTCACTTAGATGTTTATAACTATGCAAAAGACAAGTGTACGCTATCATGACAAGTAATATATAGTGAATGAGTTATCATTTCCATGAGGAACCATTACTAATTCGTTAATTACCAATTTTCATCTTTCCCAATTTAATCAAGCCAATAATTAAAAAATAGTGAACTAATTAAACTAATTAAAGAAATTCCCTAATTAACAACTATATGTGTTGCATAGGTATATTCTTATCCTATATAATCTCACCGCTTCTGCTAAATGATCACACATCCCACAGATCATGGCAAAACCCCAAATCCCTTTTACAAAGCACCTAGGGTTTCCTAAATTAATCTGTGGCTAGTAGATTAAATGCATGAAACACATAAAAGATGAAGTAATTGAAGATAAAATGCAAACTTTATTGAGAAATAAATAAAAAATGATTACATGTGGGTCCAAATTGCAATCCTAATAAAAAAGGTCTACCTACTCCATTACTGGAATTATAAACATCATGTTTAGAAAGAAAAATAACATCATAATCAAGAATGAAAGAGATGAAAAAAGAGAAAGAATTAAAACAATGTAGTATGTCATCCCTTTCTTTTCACTTCTCTAGCTCCAAAACTCCTCTATAAGGCTCTTTTAGTGCATCTCACAATAGGGTTATAATTTCTCAAAGTCAAAAGGTTGTTTTTCTAATTGTTTTCAAGCTATTTAAGTGACTTCTGCTGATTGGGTGCCTAGGCTCTTAAGCTTAAGCGAGGTTCCTTAAAAATAGCTGCATAACCTAGGCACTAGGATATAGGAGCCTAGAGACCAAGATCTCTACTTGAGTGCTGAAATAACTCATCTAGGTGCATAGGCATTGAGTGGTGGGTGCCTAGGCACTGGTTCTCTAACTTGTTATGCTATTTATGTGCATTATGGGCACCTAGGCATTGGGCTCTCTGACTTGGTCCCAAATTTCTTTTCTGGCAATGTAGTTTTTTTCTCTTTGGGAATTAGCTCAGAAACTCCATTTTCCTCCAATCTTGCTAACAACTTGTCTGCATGAAAAATATCATGGAAAAACCCAATTAACTACTCAAGACGTGATAAAAACACAGCTTACTCAACTGTTAAAGGATCAAATATATAAATAATTATGCAGTTATCACATGTGCATCAAATGGATGTTAAAATCACATTTATTAATGGTGATTTGAAAGAGGATGTGTACATGGAACAACCTAAAGGTTTTATATTTCATAGAAATGAAAACAAAGTGTGTAAATTAGTCAAATCACTATATGGATTAAAGTAGGCTCCAAAGCAATAGCATGAGAAATTTAATGATATAAATTTGACATTTGGATTTAAACAAAATAGTGCTAATAAGTGCATTTACTTCAAGTTTACAAAGGATGATGGAGTGATATTGTGTCTTTATGTAGATGATATGCTAATATTTAGCACAAATATGATTGGTATCATGTATGAAACCAAAAGATATCTAACCTCTATTTTTAAAATGAAAGATCTTAATGAGGTAGATACTATTTTGGGAATAAAAGTGAGGAGACATGAAAAAGGATTTGCACTTAATTAATCTCCTTACATTGAGAAATTGACTAATAAATTTCAACATCTTCAAATTAAAAAGTTTAATACTCCATAGAATTCAAGTATGAAGTTGGAAGAAAATAAGAGTAGGCCGATTGCATAGTTAGAGTATGCTAGTGCAATAAGAAGCATAATGTATGCTATACATTGTACTAGACTGGATATAGCATTTGTTGTATGCAAACTGGCAAGGTACACAAGTAATCTAACTAACAATATCATTGGAAAGCCATTGGTAGAGTACTTGGGTATCTCAAAAGAACTATTCATTTTGAATTGTTATATAATGATTATTCGGTTGTGGATGCAAGTTGAATCACAAGTGTGAATAATAATAAATCCACATCAGGTTTGATTTTTACTCTTGGAGGTAGTGCAATTAGTTAGGCCTCTAAGAAACAAACTTGCATCGTACATTCCACAATGGAATATGAATTTACAGCCTTGGCTGCCGCAGGAAAGGAAGTAAAATGGTTGAGAAACATGTTATTAGATATAGTTATGGCCATAACCAATACCAGCTATTTCCTTATACTGTGATAATGAAGCTATAATTTCTAGTGCATATAATAATATATACAATGGAAAATCTAGACATATTAGCTTGAGACATGATTTCATTAGAGAAATGATTACAAATGGTATAATCATTATTGTTTTTGTAAGATCAGTTAATAATTTAGCAAATATGCTTACAAAATAGTTGTTATGAGATCTTGTACGAGTGATAACAAGTGGAATGAGGCTAAAACCAAATCTAATTTTGACAATAGTAATGGTAACCTAACTTTGAATCACCAAAAGTGATGTCCAAATTTTAACGAGTAATAACAAGTTACCGTTGTGTCTGTTAAACACCAATCAAAAGGAGCCTCATTCATATATTAGTATTTGGAGTTGACCATTACAAATAAAGGTTGAACAATGGTTCTTAATGAATATATCTATAAAATGTCCAAAGTAACAAGGACATAAAGAAAACTTCACCTATATGAATATGAAGTGGTGTCATTTCAAATAAGAGTTTTAAGGATTGATTCTTATAAATATTCATGAATTTAGGATTAGCACATGGCCATAAAAGTGTTAAAAGTAGTTTAAACCTTTTCAGAAATATTGATAATTATTATGTGATTATTATGTGTATAGATTCTTCTATTTTTTGCTTAAGGAGTAGTGGTTTAATCTTAGGAAACAACTTACTTCGTTAAAAGTCCTAAGTTGTATACACAAATTGAGGGTTAAATCGAAAGATTCCTTCTTGTAGGCATAATAATTATTATGTGAAAAGAATACTACAAACTAGTGAGGGATTGTTGGAGCAGTCTTTAGTATAAAGAGACATGACTTTTATAACTGAACAGACATGACTTTTGGAAATGAAGAGACATGACTTTTGAAACAAAAAATTGTGTCTCTTATAAAGAGGTGTCTCAAATTATAGAAATAAGACATTCCATAAACATTTTTTTTTATCTAATTTGTGAAGATATTTTCACATATTTATGTGGAGTTTTGAGGCTTTGTTGTATCTTGAAGGTGGAATTGTTCTTATGTGAGCAACAATCACCTTTAAGAAAGTGATTAATCACTTCTCAAAGCCTTCCTATTTTTCTTAATTCCAAATTATGTTCTAACACAAATGTAAATTTTTTGTCTATCAAAAAAATATAAAACTTTTCGATGAATCTAAGTGGGAGTGTTCACCAGATTAAGATACGTAAAGATGGAGAAATTATTTTATGTAACGATTATAACAAGTCACATAAGATGAAGTATTTTAACGCTCTATTGAAATCTATTTGGTATTTGTAATCCATTCATCATTTATTTTATAAGTCTAATATCATATTACAAGTAGTTTTATTAGTGATTTTTTTTTTTTCTAAATTACATGGTGAGTGGACTGTAATTTTTTTTTTTTGACTTTATTTGATTGAAACGTTACACCATGTCATCTTATATGACTTGATGTAACATTACATAAAAATAAATTTTAAGATGAATGAAGAGGAGAAGGAGTAACCACCTATTGAAATTTTGACCCGTTAGTAACAACCCAAATGGGTGGCTCAAAGCAATTTTTGATGGTGAAATTTCATAAAAGGACAATGAATCAAAGAAATCGGATAAGGGTATTTGTGTAAAGAAAATTTGTAAATAACTTGCATTTTTATAGTAAACTAGTTTATCGCATTGCGGAGCAGTTCAAAAATTCTAGAATGGCTTGATATGGACCAGTGTGATGGCTTCAAGGCTAATACGAAATTCTAGAAAGGGGTCAGGTGAGTAAATCTCACTTTAAATTTTGTTACAACTATGAGAGATAAGTTTTAACATAAATTGAGCCATAAACTGCCTTTAGGAAGTACTATTGAGTGTATGGGAATAATAATAACAGATTATCGTGTGTGAAGTGGAAGATTTAGGCACGAGAAATGAACTAAATGTATCATGAGCGGTGTAGCCAAGGAATCTAGCATGGTTAAAAGAGTTCGTATCAAGTTGTGGAATAAGTATTTTAATCATGAATAATGTAATTCATTGAATAGGACCCAAGATTCATTGGATGTAAAGAGGAATGTTCATTTCAAATAAAACCATAACAATGACATCATGAGAGAGCTGATGTAGGTCTTAAAAGTCTAGGAAATAGGCACTTAAGATGGTATTACGCATTCACAACAAGATTTGAAATGATCAAGGAATATAGAGTTTCGTTTTCGTATGCTTATAGATCTCATATCAACATTCACCTAATTATGTAAAAGTGATTAAATGAGAACAGTCATTGATATAAATGGCATATGTAGCATGAGTACGTAGTATCATAGGTACAGAAGCATTTGAGAGTTGAGGTGTTTAGTTGCATGGTGAGGTTCATGCATAGCATCTGCATACATAGTAAACTTGAGTTTATATAAATAAATTATTATACTATTTTCTTGCAACGAGATATTAGTTTTTTCATCATTTTACTTGCAACTAAAAATGCTGATATTCTTATGGAATCATAAGATCTATTTGTATTGTTTTCATTGAGAAAACTATAATGAGAAATTTCTTGGACAATAGTAGTTAGTTTGAAAAATAAGTTGATGAACAGTTATAATGTTTCATCAAAAAGTTGTGTCTATTGAATGAAAATGTTTGTTTAAAGTTGTGTTTGTTGAATGAAAAGACACAATGGTTCAATGGAAAGACACAATGGTTTATTGAAATGTTATAAATAAGAGACAATCAACAAGAGAAAATTTTACTTACACAATCAATTTTGTCTCTACTCACTTCTTTCATCTATTCAGAAAAGTTGTTGGGGAAAGAACAATATCATTGCTGAATATTGTTCTCTGAGTGCTTAAATAAATCCTAGAAACATATTTGCTTGAACCCAGCAGCAACTAGTGAGGCCAAATAATGTTTTAAGGATAGTGTCATGTATATGTTCTAATCATACAAATTCTTGGTCTCCATCTCCATCTCCATCCTCTTATTGATTTCAAAATTTACTTTATATGGAGACTATGATATGAGTTTTCAAATTGTGCCTATGGAATAATAACTTTAGACTATGATATAATCAAATTTCTATATAGATAAATATGTTTATATATATTCATTTTATTAATATTTTTGAGGGAATTCATAGTTGTCCTTGGGGTGGAATCACTAGGTGCACCTAGGTTCTTTTTCTCTACTAGTTAAGTTGGGTCTCGGTAGAGAGATATGTCTTTCTTTATCACCACAATTGAGTTATGGTCCCACATGATACCTTTATGCCCTTTGATTGAGTTAGTCCCAAAGTAGCTTATCGTGCTAGTTGAGTTGAGTCCTAGAGGAAGTTCCCTTCAATTGAGTCAAGTCTTAGAGGTGAGATCTTATTCCTCTCCAATTAAGTTATGAGTCCTAGAGACAGGATGTTAGGATTCTCACATGGGAAATCCGATGGATCCCTCAATCAGTTTTACGTGATTAATATTATTTTTCAGTTTAAACTGGTTTCTAGATTCATCACTTCAAATAGGTAAACAAATTTCTTACGATCATTGTATTTATCATGACCAGTGTATAAAAACATACATCCATCATGTCACTAAAAATAATTACCTTAAGGTGCACAGTAAGGAAACTTGACTTGCATGCATACATGCAAAGCATTTGTTGTTGCATATTTTATATTTGATTTTCTCTGTAAAGATATTGTTGTTGGCCCATTCTGTGACAACAAAAGAGTCAAATGTCTTTATTTAACTCAAGTTACCAGTAACCATAAAGCCCAATACCTTTGTTGCGGGTTACTTATAAGGCTAGTCAACCCAAGTCAATGTGTACCCCTCTTTTACTACTTCTGCAACTCCACTATTTATTCACAACCAAAGAGAGAAATCGAAAAGGAAGGCAAAGAAAATATATAGAGCACAATTAAATAAAAATGATAGGAGCAATAGTGGTGGTAGCATAAATCTTTTTCTAGAAGATGCCAATGCCAATCAACATAAGATTTATTTGGGAGTTGCACAAATTTTGAAGAACCCACAACCATACAAACCCATATAAAATGATTATATATATATATATATATATATATATATATATATATATATAAAGTTTTATTTTATAAATTATCAATCTAAATATATATAAATTGACAAAAAAAAAAA
>JASKGM010007646.1:6515-36774 GCA_034509205.1 Ceratonia siliqua | reverse complement strand
TAAAAAATAATTAATTAATTTTAAAAAGTAAAAAAATTAAGAAAAAATATAAAAAAAAATTTGGGTGTGGATAGCCACACCTAATAAAAATTGGTACTACACAAGTTAATGGTATCAAAAAAATAATATACACTTATATATGAGTGATGTATTTATAAAGTTTAATAATGTATTTGTAAAATAAAGAAAGTAGTATAAACATTTGAGAGAGAACAAATTATTTTTATAAAATTTTTTTGGAGGGACAAAAAATCTTTTTGGAGAGACATTATTTAAAAAATATTATTTACATAAAAGAAAAACTTTGGGGGCGACCATCCCTTGTCCCTTCTAAGATCTGCCCATAATTAAAATAACGTAATCCCTAAAAAAATAATAAACTTATTTGGCACCTACACCTAAAAGAAAAATGCCTCCATAAGGTATTGTTTTTAAAACATACCTTACCAAAACATCTTCACCAATTTTTTATTTTATTGTATGTTCTTAAAAATAAAAACTATACTCAAGAATAATAATGAGATATATTTTTATTCTCTTAAACATAATCAGATGATATAGAAGATTTACCCTTAAGATGATCGACTTAATCTTGATTAATATCTATTCAAAAAATAAATATATAATGTTTCTAAAATTTTAAATTTACTATTTTTTTAAAATTTTAATTGTAAGTATTATATTATTTCATTTCTTATATTTTACCTAAAAATGTACGATATTGATATACTATTTTTGAAATAAAAGTATTATAACTTTCGAAGCATCTTGAATATGAATGAATTAAATATATAAATCTAAACGAAAAAAATATAACTTAAAAATATTTTTTTATCAGACCTAACTTATAAATATAAGATAATAAGTTAATAACCATATAGAAATCCAACCCAATATATTAAATTGGGAAAATTCAATATGAACGGCTAAAAGCCGCCCAATCGGTAAATAAAACGGAAAGAAGAATATGAACACAATAAAGGCTAGCAATAAATAAACTAACGGCAGATAGAGAAGAATATATGTAGTTGACCACATGTTACGTTAGCCCTGTTTTCTCTCTCCTACACATGCCTAAGAAAATATAAAATTCACGTCTCTGCGTCACAAAAGAATAAAAATTCAAATATGATATTGACACAAATAAAAAGGTGGTTGTTCTCCGATTCTATTTTTGGGATTGAGGACTGCCATCTTTATTTTTTTTTACATTTATTATTTTATTATTTTTTAAAATTAATGAAGTATTTACTATATATATTTTAAAATTTTTTAAAAATTTTTATTTAAATAAATATAAATATAAAATTATTGTTAAATAAATAATATTTAAAGTAAAATATTTTAAAAAATTTTTAAAAAATATATGATATAAGAAATATTCTATTAATTCTAAAAAATAAAATAAAAACTAAACACCACTAAAAAAATAAGAAGAGATATAGCTACTATAGGTAGCATCCCAAAAAATTAAAAAATCTTGCAGTTTAAATCAATGTTATTCTTAAGATTTTTATATTTTTCACGATTAGTACGTAATTATATTTGAATTTCAATGTATTATATATAAAGAATATTAAGATTGTAAGATTCAATCATTTACCTGCATAATTGTAATTATTTTATATAAAATTTAGTAGCGCTGACCTTACAAACATAAAGATCAAAACTTAATAATGAAATTTAATTATCTAATTTATTTGCAAACTTAGTCAATCATTTACATCAGTAATTGTTTTTTATTTGAAATTTAGTTGCTTTACCTCACAAGCAACAAAGACAAGAAAATAAGAAAGAAAATGGTATTTGCTGAAATTTTGCAAGTGCCACCTCTTTCGGCTTTAGTGGAGTCACATAGCTATCATGCGCCCCAGCTCATTAGTCTCTGATCTCTTCTCTCTCCTGAATTTCTTCATCCGTGTAGGAACGGGTTGGGGACACCGGGACCTGCCTTGGCCGGTTGGCCCTGGAGATACAAGAACCGGGAAATGGGTCCTACAAGAGAACCCTGACTTTTGCGGTGCCACGCTCTCTCTCTCTCTCCGAGTGTACGAATTTTCAAACAAAAATCGTGGCTTGCGCACCCCATTTTCATACTGCCATTACACCACTTTCGGTTTAGGTAGTTTAATTCTTCTCTCTCTCTAGAATGTGTCATATACAGGTTACAGCCATTCCTTGAAAGATTATAAACAGAATTTAGAACCTAGTATTATCATTACATGTGGTGTTTGTGAGCAATTGTTGTTTCCCATGTGCTAATTAACTTGGTATTCTTCATCTTTTTTCTGTCCATCCAGCCTTTCTCCATCTGGGTTTAGCTTTCTCCTCTTTACCTTGGTTTTGGGGACGAAAAGGTCAAATATTGAGGATTGAAGAGGTTTGGTGTGTAAAGAATCGGCTACTTCTCTTTAGCTTGCTTGTGGGTTTTGTGTCCTTTTGATTGAGGTGGTCTTGGCTCTTCTCGGGTCAAGTTTATCTGGTAATAAAAAGTTGATTTTTTAATAATTTTCCTTTTGCTTATGTTTTATGCTTTTCTTTCTTGCATATGATTATTTCTTTTCGGAGTACTTTCTGGGCTTCTGTTTCTTTGAATTTAAATTCAGTTATTTTATGAACCAAAAAAAAAAAATCAGTTATTTTTCCCCATGTTGTTTAGCTTTCATTTTCGGTTTAAGTTAGTAAGATGTCAAAGAATTAAGCCTTCATGCCCTGTAACCTCTGTTCTTTATCCTCAGTTTCCCCCAGGTTCTTTGCTTTTGTCGAACAGTAAAGTGTCTTTTAACTGGGCCTAATATTGAATAATTTATGGAATTTATATTCATCAAGTTGTCATAAACACGGGAAATTTGCATGAATAATAAATTCTAAGTAATTTGGTCCAATAATTCTCACTCTCTATGGAGCATGTATTTGTAGAGCTATATTAGTTGATCCTTGAAGCAAAGCTTCTACTTTCGGATATTCAGAGTTTATTGATTTTGCGAACTATCTTTCGTTTGGCATGTAATGATTTCTGTTGCTTTTCAGGATATCAATATTGAATTACGTAGTCGTTAGTTGAAGGTAGAAGACCATGAAAGAAGTTGCCTGCCATTAATGCACAATAGTTTGTTGGAGGTAGAAGATGGAAAATTCATGCTTATGGGTTCAAAAAGAGGGTCTCGGGAAAAAGGATTCATTGCATAGCTTGAGCAATGATAGAGAATTATCAGATGAAGACTATTCAAAATTTTCTGAATCACAACCAAAGAAATTAATTAAAAGGGCAAATTCTTGTCGGGCCATTGTTGTAAATAGTATCCTATCACAAATTAGTAAAGTTTTCTTAAAGGATTTTTTCTGCCGACGTATTCATGGACTAGACAATAGGATACCAAAGCATATGGTGAGTGTAGATGAAAAATATCTTCGCCGCTGTCTGGAATTTATACACACCAGTTCTTTGAAAGGAGCTCGGTGCAACATACCTGTAAACTCAAGATCTATAAATATGGGAGTTTTACCAGAAAGCTTGTATTCAGCTAAATTTATTTGTGGAGATGCATGTGATTCAGGTCAGTTTATCGTTGAATGTCCCGTGGTAGCTGGGACTGGGAGTCTAGTTATAAGTGCTAATGCTGCAGAACAGTGGACCTTAGGTACAGTAATGGGGAGTAAGAGTATGATCAATTTATTGAATAGTCCTCTGTTTCACCAGCTTGGTGCTTCAGATAACAAAGACAATTTGAGCAGGATGAACTTCACTGATGCTAAAGGATTGATATGCTATGATATCATGGACTCTCCCAGTGGTTTGAGTATCTCTTCAACATATAAACTAGAAAAGGAAACTCCAATGGTGAAAGGCCATAAGTATGGATCTACTTCTGTTCATAATAGGCTTGCTTCTACTTCTAGCTCCAACTCCACTCATTCTGATTGGTTGTCTTTTGCTTCTCCTACTCCATCTCAAGGAATGCTCCAATGCACATGGAGGGAAGGGATTCCTCATTTTGTATTTTCTGCAGATGATCAGAAGGAGGTCTACTTTGCCAAATTGAGGAAGGTAGGCCCAACAGATGATAAAGCTTTGGACTACGTGTACCTGTTTCATTTTAACAAACGTGGGCAAAAGGGCCGTGAATTTTCTGACGATAATTCACAACTTGTTGGTAAGATGAATGTATCGACAAGTTTTTCCCTCAGCCTGAACAATGATAGAATTATGGAAAAGGAGTTTGTATTATTTGGTAACAATGACATTTGTGACAAAGAAATGTGCAGTTCAAGCCAAACACAGAGGAAGAACAAGGGGCTGTCGAAGAAGGTATCGCAAGTGTTCAGAACAACTCCATCATCAAAACACAGAACACTCTCAAAGTTTAGTGGATCAAATGCCATAGTGGAAAGTTGTCCATGCGAGCCGTATGCACTTGGTGGGGCCAGTTTGTTAGAAACTAATGTTCCACCGAATTTGGAGTTGGCTGCCGTTGTTGTGAAAGACCATCTTCCTTGTAATCGGCCAGATGAAGTAGGAGGTTGGGGTTTAAAATTTCTCAACAAGTCTGGAATCAAGCAAACTACATTGCCTTCAGAATCTTGTATTAGAAGTACTGGTGATTGCTCAACTAGCTTGAGCATTCTAATTCCTGCTGGCCTTCATGGTGGGCCAAGAACCAGAAAAGGTGGCCCATCCAGTCTCACAGATAGATGGAGATCTGGGGGCCACTGTGACTGTGGTGGTTGGGATGAGGGATGTCCTCTAACAGTGCTTGAGAGAAGATCGAGCAAAGCAGAGGTTCTGTCTGAAGTAGATATGCAAGGCGAGTGCAAGTCTGTTGATTTAGTTACTCAGGTCTGTTAATCTCCTCATGTTCTACTAATGTTATTTCTCCATCCTCTTTAAGCAGCTAATGTTGGTGATCTAATATAAAGGGAATGCATTGGGTATGGCAATTGTTAGTTTGTTTTTACCAGATGTGTTTTTCTTTTTCAGTGTGTATAAGTGTTTCTCCTGATAACCATATTTTTCTCTCCTTAATTATCTTGATATTTGATCAGTTGTTCTCTCTTGCTATATTCATAATTTGACATTATGCATAGCACAAATAAAAATAATTGTGATTAATGATGTGATTGGTGATATTGTAATAAACTTTTCTGATGTTTTCGTAATGTATTATTATGTTTCTATAAGAATGACTTTGATCATTACTTGTTTTGATTGTAACTGAGGTTCGTACGTAATAATTCCATAATCCATTCAGGAGGTCATCTTTTTTGGCAGCAACTTTTTTTCTTTAAATCTATGCCATTATTCTTAAATTTTTGACATATATGCATCTATCGTGTTGTATATACTTTCCATGTTTGCTGAACATTTGGAAATACTTTATGTAACTATGCAATGAGATGACCCTGTTCCTCAAACATCAGGGTTCAAGGGATTTCAGCCCTACACTGAGGATGGTGAATGTTCATGATGGTTTGTACTTTATTCATTTTCGACCGCCCTTGTCTGCATTGCAGTCATTCTCCGTTGCAGTGGCGATAATTCACACGCAGAGTCCTACACTCCGGCCCAATGTTGCACAGGAGTTATGAATAACAAAAAGTTAGAAACTGAGGTTACTTAGCAGTCATAATTTTCTTACAGTATTACGATTAATGAGAAGTTAGGTGTTTGTACATGAATCAGATATTTATTCCTTTGTTATGGTTGTTTATTGTAGTGTAAGAGGTTACCTAGCTCTGCTTCCCCGCCTCCCTCCACCCCTAGTTTTCCAATTCCTAAACAAGAACACTTGTAACCATTTTTTTGTTACCCCTTCTTTTTTTTTTTTCTCTTGAAGGGATATAATGTTAAAGCTTTAGATGGAGAAAATTTGATCAATGCTAGTAGTGAGATTGGGTTTGCCATATTTGTAGACAAGTTGGACATGAATTAGCACGTAATGGGAATAATTGTTTGTAGATAACAATTTACATAATGGATCGTAAGACTTCGATTTGAAGCATGTTGGAAATTTTGTATCTTTCAATTTCTCTGGCCTATAATGGTAGTCTCCACCTAGAAGATTGGAACCTCCATGCACATGTTATTACCCTTTTTACCAAGATGCTGCATGGTATTGTTCAAATGATGCCTGAATGGCAGTGCCATATTCTTGTAGCATACGTAGATGACTTTAACGAGGATCTGCCAACAGCTAGTTGTAAGGAAATAATGTCTACAGTGTATTCAAACTCTTATTGAGCTACAACGCAAATAGCTCCCTTTTAATAAAATTTCCAATTTGACAGGGATGATTCCATGCACATGTTATTGCTCTGCTTCTTGAAATTTCCTGTCCAGCAGTCCAGCTTCCTTTTCTAAGTCAATGTCATTCTCTGCTTCGTGAATTGTTTCATTGCAGAATGAAAATGAATCTGGAGTGTACCATCTCCATTTTGTATGCAAATTGCAGAGGCACAATTTATAAATGTGCAAACAAAAAAAAAAAAACAAAAAAAAAAGGAAAAGCTTGTTATAAATCGATATAGATTCTGAAATATACAGCTAAAATAAGTAAAATATGAATTTTTACATATGCAGCAACGTGATTAAGTTCAAGTTTAAGCAAGATAGCATCATAAGTTGCTGTCTGAAGTGGTTGTCAAATTATTCATTAATCCTACAGTTATTTAATTTTTGAATTTTCCCTTTTCAGTACTCTTGAGTGGTCCCCTGAAGATGCCTTTTCTATCAAGGTTGAGAAACCTTAATCGAAAATAAAGTAATTGAAAGAGCAACCTCAATATGCCTTGGAATTTCACATAAACTATAGCCGTATGAATTAAATGACACGATGACATGTAATTTTTTGGCATCCTTTGTCAAGAAAACAGCCAGGATTATAAAGAAAGTAACTTATTTACTGAAGCTGGCAACAAAATTGATGAATTTTAAGCATTCAAATGAAAATGCTTGAGAATTTCTTGGCTAATTCACTTGATGATGCATATATTGGTCCAGTTTAGTGTTGTGGCTTGACATTAGCAATCTGACGACCTCTTTCAGTTTCTTAATTGATGGACTACCTAAGGCTACATAACGCCTCCTTTATTTATGTTATACTTCCATTTTCACATCCATTCTTTCCTGAAATCCCTCTCTCTTTTTGCCAGGGGTTATCTTTCCTGCATTTTGATTCTGTTGAGATAAGTGGTTGTGAACTTGTGACGAATATTCGTGTAACGATGGAACGAATACGATAGAATACCATACTTATCTGAGGGTATCCCTAGTTATTTGTGATATAGCCCAGAGAAAAAAGAGAAGGAAGATAACCGAGAGAGAGTAAATTTGAGAAACGGATATGAGATTGATGAAAAGAAGTTTAAGAGAGGAAGAAATAGCTCAGCATGAACAACCACAAAAATGCCAAAAGATATAGAACCCAACGTACAACCTCTTCTAATAACAATCTTCTAACAGACTGGGGTAGCGTGGCAATCTAGATGCGGGGTTGCTAGCTCACACCCATTACAACTAATCTCATACTGAAAATAGAAACAAAACATTTAACTGTTAACTAACAATTCCAAAAAAGGAAATAAGCCAAACTAAACCAAATTAGCCACTTAAATTCTGCCAACACGCTTTAATATTCTAGCAGGGATGTAACAGTACCCTACCCTTCAGAAAATCCTTGTCCTCAAGGATTAAGAGTGACAATAAAGTCTGGGAACTTCTGCTGAATGTGAAACCAAGTTTCCCATGTGGCTTCTTCTTCAGGCAACTCTTTCCACTTAATTAAAACTTTCAGTAACTACGTACCCTTCCCTGTCTCTTCACCATTCTTCTTTGCAAAATAGCTTCTGGTATCTTGACTTGAGGTAGTTCAGGCTAGTTAATGGGTGGGTGTCGAGGTTGGATAGCAGGGTCATGACATTTCTTCTAGAGTGAAAGGAGTCTCTCCAACACCATTCTCTATCCAAGTGTTTACTTACAAAATATGACATCACTTAAGCATGGATACACATATAAAATAATCATAATGTCTTTCTTTTTCATTTTTGTCTAGATGCACAAACACATGTAAAAAGTAAAGACCCATTAGCTTCCAAAAACATTGGGCAGAAATTAAGGAATAATTTAAAAGCATTAAGACACAATAAAAATTGCCATAAATATTAGGCACAAAATAAGGAATAATTTAACAATATTAATACACAATAAAGATGGCCATAAAAGAGTTTCAAACTCGAACTAAATAAAAGAAAATAATTAGCTATCAATTAATAATCAAAGCCATTTAAAAATCGAATAAATATATTTTTATTTTATAAAAATACCTATAATCCCCCACTTATTTTTATAAAGAAAAAAAAATAAACACAAGCATGTATACACTTGGATAGAAACAGACTATTATCCATAATAGAGGTAGCATTGCCTTGAACCTCTACTTAGTAAAAATAAACTTGTTTCAAAGCCAATAGTGGTATATTGCCTTGAACTATGACTGTTTAAGAGAGACAAGATATATATCTTACACATAATAATCCAAGTGCAATATAGTGACCTAAGCTCGCACATTAAATTGGCCTTTGTGCGTTATCCTGATTTCATGAGTATTATTTGAGAATTAAGCCTTTATTCTCATAGAAGCAGCCACACTTTACAATACTCATATAGGTGAATCTGTCAAGGGTGCTCTTGAAATTTTGTGACACCCCTTAAGAGCTACAAAATTCATTAAGAGTTTTGAAAAACTAATCCTCCATTATTTTGCAAGATAGATACACCTACAACTTATGGATGGTCTTTGAGAAGAATATTCTATTAAATATATGGTGTATTCCATACCATGACTTACTTTATGATTCATTTTTCCCTTTGAACCTAGTTCTTAGGACCTCTAATCATTAGGTAAGGTATCTCATAAGTAGTATTTTTTTCCTTGGGCTTCAACCCCATCCCTCTTGATGTATTCCAAACCGTTTCTCTGTTTAGAGATTTTGTTAGTGGATCTGCAAGATTATCCTCTGATCTTACATGACTCACATGTATGCTACCATTTTTTATGTAAGATCTCACAATATTATGTTTTGTCCTTATAGGTTTGGATTTACTGTTGTAGTAACAGTTTTGTACTCTGCCAATAGCAGCAGAATTATCATAGTTTATTAATATAGGTGGTATTGGTTTTTTCCATATAGGAACTCATACAATAAATCTCTCAACCAACTAGCCTTATTACTAGCTATTGCTATAGCAATAAGCTCATCTTCCATGGTTGAGTTCGTAATAACTTGTTGTTTCTTCGATTTCCAACAAATTGCCATCCACCCAAAGTAAATATATAACTAGAAGTACAAAGAGAGTCATCATATGTATTGTAATCAGCATCAGGATAAGTTTCAAACACAGCTAGATATCTCTTATAAAATAAACCATAATTTTCAATTCCACAGAGATATCTCAAAATATGATCCACTTCATGCCAATGTTCTATATTTGGTTTACTAGTAAATCTACTAAGCAATCCAAATGGAAAAGCAATATTAAGTCTTGTACAATCAGTTAAATAATGTAGACTCCTAACAATGTTAGCATAAACCTTTTGTTTCAAAATTAATTTATCCTCTATAGTAGGATATAAATTAACATTAGTAGACGGAGGAGTTAGGATATGCTTAGCATTATTATAGCCAAACTTGTTCAAAACTTTCTTTACATAATGAGATCAAGAAAAATTTCTTCACCAAGATCTTTTACCAAGATAAATCAACATTATGGTAATTTTCATGCCAAGAATACATTTTCTTCACCAAGATCATTCATGCTAAAATTATTATGAAGCAAATTTTTAGTACCTTCTGTAATAGATAAGTTTGTACCAAAAATTAATAGATCATCCACATATAAATTTATAATAACATGAGAATTATCAACCGATCTAAAATACAAACGTTTGTCACATTCACTAGATTTAAAACCATTTTCAAGCATTTATAAATCAAATTTCTCATGCCATTGTTTAGGTGCTTGTTTCCATACAAAGACGTAGACAATTTACATACCTTATTCTCTTGGCCTTTTATCTCCTGGCATTCTACAACAAAACCTTCAAGTTATTGCATATATATTTCTTCATCTAAATCTCCATTAAAAAAGACTGTCTTCACATCCATTTGATGAATATACATATTATGAATAGCAACAATAGCAATCAACAATCTAATGGATGTAATTCTAGCAACAAGAGAAAAAGTATCAAATAAATCCAAATCCTCTTTTTGAATAAAACCTTTAGCCACCAATCTGTCTTTGTATTTATCTATAGTACCATCAGGTTTCAACTTTTTCCTTAAAATCCATTTACAACCAATAGCTACACAACCAGGAGGCAAATTAATTTCCATGTTCTATTAGATATAAGAGATTCCATTTCATCATTTATTGCTTCTTTAAAAAGTAGAATCGTGTGATGCTAAATCTTCTTGCGAAGACCTTGGAGTATCCTCCACATTATAAATTATATAGTCCGGGCCAAAGTCATTTTCCATTATAGCTCTTTTTCTAGGCTCCATTTCAAAGTTTCTTTCAACTTGTAAAGAAGTGGAAGGAATAGAAGAGTGAGGCTCATTGTCATTCAAAATTTTTTGGGCCCCACTACTTTTAAGATTAAAAGGAAATTTATTTTCATGAAAAATAGCATCACTTGATTCTATAATCACATGGTGCTCAAGATCAAAAAATCTATTTGTTGTACTATTCAAAGTCTAACCAACAAACACACAAGTAGAAGCTTGAGCACCCAATTTATATCTTTTTGGATTTACATTTCTCACAAATGCCAAACAACCCGAAACTTTAAAATAATTCAAGTTAGGCTTATACCCTTTCCATAACTCAAAAGGAGTTTTAAAAGCTTTTTGTTGGGAACACAATTAAGAACATAACAAATAGTCAAAATAGCTTCACCACAAAAACTATATGGAGCATTAGAATGTACAAGCATAGAATTTGTAAGATTAATAAGAGTTCTATTTCTACGTTCAGTAACTCCATTTGATAATGAAAGAAACAACTTGCAGCATACTTCTTTGCATTAGTATCCTCTGTATCATATTTTTTCTACAAGGAACTCCATTTTTTTTTTTGCAGTGGAATAACTCATTTCATAATAATCATAAAATTCATCAAACAAACAAATTAAGTAAATAATAATGACAATTGAATTCATCCTTCTCCCATTTTGCTATTTTTCCTATTTCATTCATCCCATTAGTGGGTATTATTAGGATTTGAATTTGAGAGAACAAGGGACACCTTCAAAAGATTCAAATAAAAAAGAACACACACCTCCATCATGTTTGATCGTAGGCTCCATGGGAAAATAAGTTTAGATTTGAACTGCCTTAAAATTGTTTTTCTCATACCTACAAAAATAGAAAATAGAATACAAATAATAATAATATATTAGAGAAAAATAGAGATGTGGCATTAGGATGAGGCACGGGTATCTCATTTTCTCAATTGAGTATTATTTCTAAGTGTAGTGGAGGAGGAAATGCAAACACATCACAAAATAATTGGTGTAAGTTCCATATTTTGTTAACTATTTTCTCTCTAATTTATGAATTTATAATCTATGCTTAGTTATTCTTTCTAGGAGTTTACATTGTATCAAAGTCAAGTTGTTTCTATTGCTAGAAAATCTGAATTAGATCATAATTTGGATTATCCACTGCTGCTTGTTGATTACTATTAAAATTTAGATGGATTGAATTATTAGAGGGTTAATCAAAAGTGATATCCTAATTTATCAATCATGGCATGTGATGTCTCAAGCATCTCAATTACCACAGTGACTTGTGTTCTAACTAAATATAAAAGTTTAATCATTCTTGAAAAAGTCCAAATGCTTATTTGTGTAAGGAGTTGGTTGCATGGATTTCATGTTACTCCTAATGGTACAGATTCCTTTATTGTTTGTATTTAATATGAAGATGACTACTTTGATGGAAGAAGACAGTCATCAAGAGCAAGCTCAAATATAGTTGTGGAGAATGAAGATGCAATGAAATGTAAAGTATATTTTTTTTAATGATATACATTGGCTTTCAAGTTTGAATTAATGTTAATTTAGTGTTGCATAGATTTTACTATATCAATGTGGAAACTTTTGTGTTGGATTTTTTTATTTTGAAAATTAGGGTTTTAGGGCAAGGGTTAGCTAGTGGTCCTTAAAGGGCTAGGCCAAGCCTACATTTTAAGATCATATTTTTAAAAAGGGAATTTTGACTTGGTCCTAAAGCCTTAAGCTCGTTAAGGGTCAGTCCTAATTGACATCTCATGCTCAAGCTCAGGCAAACTATGCGGGGTATAGGCAAAACAATCAATATTCCAATTAGGGGTAGGCATTTAGCATCTGGTCCATTGGGCCACCAGGCCTAACATTGTTTGATTCAGGCTAGAACTTTATATTTAAGCCCAAGAACCAGGCTTGGGCAAAACAATTAGGCACTGTTTTGAAAAAAGACTGGGCTTCGGTTTCACATTTACATATAGGGTTGAGTCCCTACCCTGTTATATATATAATATATATATATATATTGTATATTTATATATATATATATATATATATATATATATATATGTATGTATAATTATATTTAATTGACTTTAGTTGTATTTTTATTTTTTGTATAGTTATACTTTGTATTTTAGATGGTAGTTACTTTGTTATATTAAATTATTTATTGTGTTAAAGGATGTTTTGATTAAATCTAACTGTGTTATTAAAAAATTAAGTAGTTTAAAATTTTTAAAAATATTCTATTGTATTAAATAGGGCCAAGCCAAGTTAGGCCCAAATCTTAAGTTTAAAAATAGGGTTGAGCTTGTACACAGACTTTGCATTTTAAACAAGGCCATGGTCAGGCTTGGGCCTCCATAATACATTTTATTATCAACACCTACAATTATGGGTGGAGGAATCATCCAAATTTTTCTTTGGGAAACAATCTGAATACATGAAGACCATATAATGTGCTACCACCATTTACAGAAATGAAGCCTCACTTGGAAAACATTTTTGTTCAGTTTATTACAGTTGGAGAGAAAGACCAAAGAAGACAGAGGGAGAAGAGAAAATGTTCTTTTGTATATATTGTTTTGATAGAAAGGAAATACATTCTAGTGTATATGTAGGGCAAATAGGGCTAAAGAGATAAAGACTATATTGTCTTAACTACTTATAAGTATTTATAATACTGCCATTCAATAAAATAGTAAACTATTCTACAATTACAAAATCAAAGAATAACTTTTAGAATCAGGCAACATCAATCTAAACTGAATTTGACAAAGTCAAGTGAAGGTAAAAGCCAAGTTGTCGCTATCTTTTGATGTAAAGGGAGTCAGGAGTTTTCTAGGACATACCAAATTTTACAGAAGATTCATAAAGCACTTTCCTAAAATTAGTAAGCCTTTATGTAATTTGTTAATTAAATATGTTCCTTTTAATTTTTCCCGTAAATGTATGTAGGCATTTGAAACCGTAAAAGAGAAGTTAGCTATTGCACCCTAAAAGAGAAATTATGCTAGTGACTATGCTATAGGCACAATCCTAGGACAAAGAAGGAAAGGAATTTTGCATGTAATAGCTTATGCCAATAGAACCTTAAATGATGCACAACTAAATTATGCCACCACTGAAAAGGAATTACTGGCTGTATTTGCCTTTGACATATTTAGGCAATAATTAATAGGCGTAAGAGTAATTTTCTATACTAACCATTTAGCCTTGAAATACTTATTAGCTAAGAAAGATTCAAAACCTAGGCTAAATAGATGGATCTTGCTCGTACAAGAATTTGTTCTAAAAACTAAGGATAAGAAGGGAATAGAGAATCTAATAATTGATCACCTTTCCCCGATAGATTTTTATATTCTATTACTAATGCTAATGTTCCTTGGTTTCTAAATTTAGTTAACTATTTGGCATGCCACCACATCCCCCAGAGTTAATGCACCAACAAGTTAGGAAACTCAAAAGTGATACCAGCTATTACATATGGGAGGAACTCTCCTTATATAAACATTGTTATGATTAAGTAATAAGAAGGTATGTCTTAAAGGAAGAGCAGACATCAATACTTGAGCATTGTCACTCAAAAGAAGTTGGAAACCATTTTAGAGGTATAAAAGTAGCAGCTAAGGTGCTACAATCATGTTTCATCTGCCTTATTCTATTTAAAGATGCATATAAATTGACTGCAACATGTGATAAATGCCAAAGAATTGGCAATCTAGGTAGAAAAATAAGAAATTCTTATTAATGATATTTATAAATTGAATTTTTTGATGTCTGGGGCACTAATTTTATGGATTCCTTACTTAAATTTTTTCCTAACCAATATATTTTAGTTGATGTGGATTATGTGTCTAAGTGGGTTAAAGCTATAACATCCTCCACTAATGATTCCATGGTTGTTTTGGATTTCTTGAAGAAGAACATCTTTACAAGGTTTGGTATGTTTAAAGCAATCATAAATGATGGAGGAAAGCACTTCTGCAACAAGCAATTTCAAGCCCTCATCTCTAAGTATGGCGCCGCTGACAAGTGGTCAAGTGGAAATCTCAAACAGGGAGTTGAAACGAATTCTTGAAAAAACCATTTATTTTTCTTGAAAAGATTGGGCTAGAAAATTAGATTATACAAAAATGCTTTCAAAACCCTTATAAGATGACATCATATAAGCTTGCTTTTGGCAAAACTTGTTATTTACCTTTGTCAAGAGCCCTTCCTCGTGGGACCGTGATTGCTGGTAAGACTAAGGGTACCTCATATCCATATCCAAGCTAACCTATTAAATGCAACCACCAATCATGACTGGGCCGAAATGATAAATCATATAATAATAAGGCTTCAAACTGATTGTACATAAAATTTCTTTAGTGGAATACATATGCCAAGTTAATTTACATCACACTCATTCTAACAACTCTTTATCCAACCGAGACTTATCCTATTGCAGCTCTTGGAATCAAACTAGCAACCACTATATGCTTCAAAAAAATAAGGTGGGCTCTCAAATAGCTCAATGAGTAAAATTAATATAACCACATGCATGAACAACGAGGGTATGAAAATTATGTAAAACGTATCACAACAAGGCAGGGTTCTGGTTCACCCCTAAAGCCAAACAATCACCTTAACCCTAACCAACCAACCTACACTAGATCCAATGACTTAATAATGCCCTTATTAAACACTTGGACGTGAAAACCCTCATTTTTAAAGCCATTCAACTATTTGCTATTGGACCATTGCATTGGCATGGGTATATATATATGTGTGTGTATGCATCATAACATGCATGTACAGGTATGACAATATGATGAAATGAAATGCAACGAAACGTATCACATGCCTTTCTCCAACCCATAGTAGTATTGATGGGTGGTAGCGCAAGTATGTGAATGTATACCCTTTCTAGCCAAAGTGGATCAAAACTGGACAACTTTTCCATATGAGAGTATTTTAAGCAGGATGTACCATGGAATCTTCCTTTCCAGCCTAGAATGATTATTGGCAAGTTATGCAAATGCAAGGCAACCATTAAATGCTTCCATGCAATGTACATGCCAACACAAATGTAATGCCATCATTCAATCCGTAATCTAATCTCATACTCTCATCATGTCATGAAGAAATGTAGTTCCACCTATAACTAACCTTAAGTCCCTAAAGTCATACTATTGTGCTGGCACATGTCATCCTTATCAATGGATCTTAAGCAAGTATTCGCGGCACTCAAATTTACTCTCATTGTCCACGTTCCCACATACTAACCCTAAGACTTTTCCTTTAGGTACATTTATTTGGTTATAGTTCTATAAGATATAATAGTTAAGTGCATCAATGCATATGTCTACTTATCTACTCAAGCGTTAGTCAAATGGTCTCGAGGTATAACATGTACAATAAAGTAGACCCGCCATAAACACCTACTCATTTCTATGTATCCCTTCTTGTTTTTAAATCATTCTAACCCTTAGGTTTCATGGCCGTTCTAGGGTTCTCTATAGTACACATTATTCAGTTATGGTTACCATTTCTTAGGAACTAACTTTCCTTTAATCGGGCTTTTATTGTGTAAGCGGTTTCTAAACCATCTCGTTGCTCTTACCACTAGTGCTGCTACTCAAAATCCTAGTTGACAACTTAAGTCTACCATTTCCATATTACCCAAGTTATTTATAATGTAAAAGTTCTCTCTTGGCCTATTAACCTTCTCTCTTCCTTATTCTCATGAATTGTTAAATACTAATAATCTTCTACATGAAAGTCATTACCGACCCATTTATGTTAACACTCCTCTTTCTTTAACTATAAAGAACCAATCCACATTAAGTTCCACTATATGATTCCATTATACACATATCATGTCTGACCCAGTATTGGTGATTCGAAAAATATTTTGGTGCCTTATGGAACATTCCCTAGGGCTTACGATAATGCATAAGTTAAGTTTTACTCACTTCTTGAAGGCCTGGGTGCCTTTAATTTAATCTGAATGCTCCAAAACCAATGAGATAATTCTCTTAAGATCCAAAGTTTCCAAACTAATCCTCGATATGCCAACAAGCCACCCACAAATTCGCACGAGGATTAGGGCACCTTACATAGAGATAACCTTGCTTGAAAAAGGGAAAATCTAAAAACTAAGCTCTAAGTTAGGGAAATATGTATATGGTGTTACCTAGACTTCCCAAAGGTTCCAATAGAACAAGAATGAGTAGCTCCAATATAATATTAACTCTAAGTCAGCCGTGGAAGGGTTCTGGAAGAAATTTCATCAAATTCTAGAGATAAAGAGGATTTTCAAGAGAAATTGGCAAGAGTCCTTATAGACCGAATCACCTAAATGTAATGAGGTATCCTTACTCATATTTCTCCTTTGAAATCTCCTTCAAGCCCTTAACCATGCCCCAATCTTCCCTTGCTTCGGACTAAGTTGAAACCCTCAATTTATAAATGTAGCACTCGATGGCCAATCGACCGATATGGATGGTCCGGTCGACCAGACCCTACTAATATTCAAATTGGAAGTCGCCTACCTTCTTGGCAGTAACTTAATAGGGTCTATCTTATCCTCCCTAATCATTTGGTCCTAGAAAATGAGAAAAAGAATGCTCATGCCAGCATGCGTTGTGTTTCATTTTCGACTTAGTGTCTTTGTGGGCATTACAACCTGTTGAACTAGAACTTATAGCTTATTAGGTTACTAAATTAAATTTGATTTGCAGGGAATAGGTGCCAAAAGACTCTTACAACTCAATCAAATAAAAGAATTTAGACAAGAAACTTATGATAGTGCCAGAATTTGCAAAGATAAAACAAAACAATGGCATGATAAGCACATCTCTATGCCTCAATTTTAGATAATCCAAAATGTGCTGCTTTACAACTCTAGGCTTTGAATCTTCCTAGGAAAGCTAAGAACAAAATGGTATAGACATTTCATGATAACTCAAGTTTTCCCTTATAGAACCATGGAAGTCTAAGATAATGCTAGAAGAACATTTAAAGTCAACTGACAAAGGTTGAAGCCATACTATGATGGAGAACTTATACCCTAAGCACACTCCATAAACCTTAAAGAACCTTGACATCTCAGACACAGTCTAGCTAATGACTATAACTTAAACACTTCTTGGGAGACGACCCTAGCTTTCTTTACCCTTTTGAGTTATTTTGTTGTAGTTTTTCCTATTTAATTAAGCCTTGCCTATTTCTTTGTAGAACTTAGTATGGAGTTTACAAAGAGAACAGGGAGTGGCATAAACACCTATAGAACTACGACTGGGACTTGCCCAATTTTAGGGCAGACAAACGTGGAGATTTTTCTTTCATCCCTACTTTAATCTTGCTTTAATTTTATATTTGTAGCATGCATTAATGACAATGCAAAATTTAAGCATGGGGGAGGAAAATTAAACTTTTAAAAAATTTATCCATAAATTTTTCTTTCAAAAATTTCCCTATTAAATTTTTGCAACACTTGTTACTATTATTCCTACTCAACAATATTAAAATCTCCCAATTATTCTACATGTATGCAACTTACCCTACACAGCATTTCTGTCTCATTTAGGGATGCACACTATTAAACTTGCGCCACCTAATACTTATCGTTCCTTGAATTGTTTTAATTTTTGCTTATGCCAATAATTGTTATAAGGATGCATCCTATAAACTCGGGCCACCCTATACTCACCCAAGATTTTGAGTTGAACTTAGTTATTCATGAATTATTTTATGTTATAGAATTATAGGAAAATTTAATGAGATATGAAATGTTTCGGTATTAAATTATAGTGAATCCGGGACAAGATTGCATATACACGATTTATTATATGTGTATGATGTCATAACTTTAACTTAGGTCGTGTACATAGTAAATTGAACCCCATCGTGAATTTTGATTTACATGCTAATTATGTTTGCTTTAGTAGATGTAAATAATTGTTCAGCCCTAGTAGGATGTGAGTGTACATGATGAATTCAATTCCTGAAAAGTACTATGGTAATGTTTGTTAGGAATCAAATTAGAACTCATGCTAGCAAAATACCGAATTGCACCTAGGGATGATTGAATATGAAACTCATTGAAGCTGAGTCCCGAACTTCCTATTTCTAGGATAAAGGTTTTCTTGGTTCCTGTATATATATAACTCTAGGATGATTGATTCCCTGGTTCCTATTGTATGCTTCCTGGACAAATGTTTCCTTGGGTCCTATTATATAATTCCAGGATGATTGATTCACTGGTTCCTCTTGAGTTACATAAAGTAACTTTTCAATTTGGAGAGACCAACTCGAAACGATTGTTCGCAAAAATATATATTATGCAAACGCAAGGGTACGTTGTCGTGACAAATAATAAAGTATGAGTTGAGTATCGTTCCATGAGGAATTGTTACCATGTTGTTAAATACTAAAATTGTTTTCCCCAATCTTAATCAAACTAAAACTGAAATTAATTGATCCAAGAAAGCAATTTAATTGAAAGCTAAAAGATTGACTAGAGACGAAATTCACTAAGTTGAAAAAGTCTAGGACTACAATTTTTCCCCACACTTCATAAGTCTTAATTCTCTCCCCCATTATCTTAGTTAATTATTTTAATTGCTAGTTAGGGTTTTTAAGCATCCAATCATCTCTCCTAAGAATAACTGGAAATACAACCAATTAGATTTACCTTATATTCCTATGAGTAATCTCTAATGTAGAAATTCATTAAGTTCAATTCCCTTTATTTGATTATATGTGTTGTGCTGGTAAATTCCTATCCTAGACAAACTCATTGCTTCTGCTAATTGATCACACATTCCTCTATTGAAGGCAAAACCCCAAATTCCTTTTGCAAAGCACCTAGGGTTCCTTAAGTCAATCTAATCAAATGCCAGTTAATTAGAAGCAATAAGCAAAAAATAGAGAAAACAAAGATAGTCACTGAGATTAATGGAAAATCGAATTAATTTAGATTACATGAGGGTTCCAAATTGTAGTCCTAGATAAAGAATTCTACTCCATAGAGTTGTAAACACCACGTTCAAGATAAAAGTTAACATCAGAAAATTCCAAGAAGAAGAAGACAAGAGTTTAAGAATTAAAACAAGTAAAGTCTGGTAGTCCCTTTCTCTTTGCTTCTCCTCTTCGAAAGCTCCTTTGTAGTCTCTTCTCTTGAGTTCCAAAATTAGTTTCTTTTCTCACTAAGTCAAAAAGTCCATTTCTAATAAAATTTTAGGCTTTTAAATGACTTTGTCACATGGTGGCCACGGCTTCAGGATGCCAGAGCCGCGGCTTAAGGGTTTAGAGCTTTCCCAAAAAATTAGTCACTAGCTGGAGCAGCGGCTTCAGGATATGGGTGCCACGGTGCTGAGTTACGGGCGTTGCAGCTCTGACGTCTCTAACTTGGCTAGTTGCATGCAGAGTTTTGGGAGCCACAACCCCCTACAATCAAAGTCGCAGTGCTCTTGCCTTTGGATTCACGCTTGCAACTTCCTCTTGTGCAGCAGCTTCAACTCTTGGACGTTGCAACTTCCATCTTATTTGAATTTGGCTCGAAATTGTTCTATTTGCTACTTTTTTTGCTGCTACCTTGTCCTACATGGAAAATATTAAAAACACCCAATCAATTGCCCAAAATATGATAAGGACAATGATGATCAATCGTTTGGAGACCTTAATATATCAATAAATGCACATTTATCAATGATCAAGATGACTACAAATTTCCTGACTTTGATTATGTTCTATGAAGATTAAGTTTTGATGTGCCCCATGCGGGCAAAGGGAAGTTTATGATAGTGTCTGTAATTGAAAGTTGCTAGTTTAATGGACGTTATAGACTTCTTTGAAATGTAGAAATATTAGTATCTTAGTACTGTTAGATAGATTTTATGTTCGTTTGACTCTCTCCGTTTGCTTATTTGTTATTTTAGCCTCTAAGGGTTCTCAACATCCTCCTCCACCTGCATCGTGAGGCTTGCCGATCTTCGGACATGGCAAGATAATATTGGAAGCACGCACTTGAAGGAAATAGATGTCCTTGCAATCACCTATGATGCATGATACTTTTGATACATGTTTTCAAATACGATCTTTCGTAAACACATTTTGAGGTTCCTTGTTTTGAGTTAGTGGAGTAGAGCTCCCAGTTTAATTTATACTTTTATGGATATCTAGTTGTATATGAGCGAGATCATAGTGGATACTTTGCTGAATTTCTATTTGGAAAATTCAATAAATTTTATGCATGTTCAAAATTTTCTAAAATTCCTGCACTGCATTTTGCATTTCTTGAGGCTTACGAAGCCTCGGTTTAACTTTGCCTCCAGCTGGTCACGCTCTCGAGTTGGGGGTGTGACCAAGCGATAATTTTAGAAAGCAATTTCTAACTTTCCAATGTTTGTTGTCAAAAAAGAAAAAGAGACAGGTCTATCTGAGTTTTATGAAGACAGAGAAGTCTTTGAATTGTTGCCAAATTGGTTTTGAAAAGTGATTCTTTCCCAAGATTGATTTTTCTTGCATTCATAAAAACCAAAATTGGTTTTGAAAAGTGATTCTTTCCCAAGATTGATTTTTCTTGCATTCATAAAAACCATGTTGTATTATATCATAAAAATGATGGATTCATAAAATACTATACTATTATAATAACTAGTACCACAGAAGAAAGTATAAGAAAAACATTTTATCAACCCTATCAAATCTGGTACTTAAAAGAATCAAGCCGAATAGAATTTGGAGACTACTAAAATCGGCAACAACTTTCTAGACAACATATGGCAAAATAATTTTTTACACTATTTAAAGTTAAGTATAACCTTCTCACAAATTTGATAACATTCCAAAACCTAGAATTACCAAAAAAATAATAATATTGACGTGTAAAGTTTAAATAAAGAGGAACAAATAGCAAAAGTAGTAGCAAGCAATGAGCAATATAATGAAAAAAAGCCCGCATATAATATTAAAGATATAATGAAACTTTGACACTGAAAAAATAACTGAGTTACATAAAAAGACAGCTTTACTACAGTAAAAAAAAAAATCCATCTCAAAGACTTTGGACAAATATTCCTACTAAGAGTCATTGCTATCAAAGCATGGAAGTATATGAAATGAAGAGAAAGACTTGACGTATCTGTAAGAAAGATTAAGAGGGATCTTCGTTAGTCTTAAGGTGTAATAATAACCCACCAAGGTGTCACCCAAGTGTCACTCACTTTACATGAGCTTGTAATAGAAGTTTGTCTTCTTCTTAAAAACTTTGATCGCTATATAATTTGACCATATAAGCAAGAAACTTTTTCTTATTCGAAACAGTTGCATTCTAGTTTAAGGAATCAGTCCTCCCATTAGAGGTAGCAGAACCAGCCAGCTCAATTCTCCTTATACCACTTGATCACCACTTGATCACATACTTCATTTTCTGAAATTTGTAGAAACTAAACAGTTTCTTTATCTAAATAAGCCATACACAGCAGTGACATTTCAAAAATGAAGAAAGGTCTACATTACATGAGAAAGTTACGACAATAAGTGACAATGGTTTACACAAGACAATCACATGCTGCTATTGCATTATTGAATGAAACACACTGATGAGTGAAACGTAAACCTAATGGTCCTAAATTTTCACCTTAGTTTGCCTGACTTTACAGCAAGCTATAAAGAGTAAAGGCCATATATCTCGAGTTTAGTTTGTATCACCATTTACTAGTCAAACTTAAATGAACAGCAGATTCTAGCGCTAATACCACATATTCACAATTTTAGGATAATTTATGCTGTTGAGCCAGTATGAATACCGTGTTCAATGATACAAAAATAAAGGTCAATGACACAGAAGTAAGGGTCAATAGTTTGTACCATTTTAAATTTTGTGTCATTGATACTCATCTCTGTATCGTTGACTCCTACCTTTATACCAGAAAAGGCAGTACCCATGCTAGCTAGAAAACAGCACATAATGATCCCACAATTTGATTCAACCCATCTTGGCTTTACTGCCAGCATGCATTTTAGCACAGTAATCAAATAAACTCCCATCATAGCAGCGTCTCACTGCTTCTTTGGATAGGAAACCTTCCTCATCCCTAGCAAGAATGTACAGAATCCCCCATTCCAGTTTGCCTGCAGTCCTGCAAGCAGATTTCATAATTTTCATTCAGAGGCCCAAGGATCAGCAACCTACTGATACTGCAACACAGTTAAGTACTTGAGAAACATATATTATAGTAATGTATGCTCTAAGTGCATGTTAACCCATTTTTTAAATAAAAAATAAAAATTTAAAATTTTAACTACTCAATGTATTTTTTTAAAAATATTAAAAAATATTAATTAACTATCTACTATTCCTTAAAAAAATATATAAAATGATAGTGGGAAATTTATTTTAGTACATGTCAAAATATTTTTAAATAAAAAATTAATTATTCAAAAATTTAAAATGTTAACTACCCACTATCTTTTAAAAAAAAAAAAGATAATATAAGTATAATATTAACTAACTATATGTTACTCCTTAAAAAAGAACAAAAATAAAAGATAAATATAGAAATAATAATAAAAATAATAAAATTTTTTAATATGGTCTCACCTCTAAACACATATATATTGATATATTAATGTGTATTAATGTAGATATAGATAAATAACGAATATTTTATAATATATATATATATATATATATATATATATATTAACTTCTTTATAATTAATTATAAAAATAGATATGGAATATTTTATTATATATTAATTAAAATAATAATCCAAGGTTTTTATATCATTTTAGAATTTACATTTTACTAAAAACAAAACAGATATATTCTAATATTAAAGTTAAGTAGATAACGCTACATATGATTTTTTTTGTAATAAAGTTTTATTTTATTGTTTTGAAATTTAAAAATATAAATTTATTTGAAAATGGTAGAACGAGTGTATTCATATCAGACCTTATATGTATCTAAATTAAAATTTGACAAAATTATTCTGGCATAACACTAAATGCGTTGTATTTACATACAGTGTCTATTGAATTTAGCCTTCCTCGCATGAAACTCACCAGCCATATGGGTCAAATGCATTTCGGTTTCCCTCGGTCATATCCCAGAGCTCTCCAAGTGTGAGCTTGTCAGGTACTGTGCGAGCATACTTGCTGAATATGTGCTCAAGATTTGCTGGAACAAAGCTGTGATTTTTCATTCAGCAAAATTGTCAAGTGCTTCATAATCATAATTGAAGGAAGCATGAGATATTATAAATACATACAAATTAAGCATTTCATCGCTTACCGTCCTTCGGTATCGTAAACACCAGAATCACTCCCATGCTTTATTCTGTGTATGTTGTGTATGTAAATAGGAAACAAGAGAGAAGGAAACCAACTCTGCAGGGTAACATTTCTAAGTTAAGACTAAACTTTCTTAGTGTTTTTCTTCCCCACCAAAAGCTTCGCTTAGAAAACTGTTTTTCACATGAGGAACAGCAAAGACAGTTGATATTTAGTAATACACATAGCTGATCATGGGCTTAGTGCCAAGCATTAATCGAAACCAACAAATTTTTTTGTGACAGGAAGAAATAATTCTATTGCCCATAGAGATATTGTATTTTGGTCCTTCATCAGATTTGATCTCCTTGATCCCTCGAAAAATTTCAAAACAACACTAAAGAGTGAAACGATGGATTTTTCTTGGGTGGACTCAGCCCATCATATCATTCATGGATCTCAAGATACAAAAAAATAAAATCAACAATAAAAAAAAAAAACTTTTAATGAAATGAGATCATCCTGAACCCAGGAAACTTCTGCCGGCCCCATGAAGTTGGCCACATGTCCTCTCCCCTGATAGAGCATGTGACCTGTCAGCAGGTATTTAGGACATGCCCATGCAGGTATTTAGGACTTTTGGCATTAAACATTAAGCCCAGGAAATGAGATGTAGTATCATTCATTGGTAAATCTACATAAATAAATTGAGTCCATCCAAAAATCTCTCATATATGAGATCATTTTGTAATAGGGAGACAAAATAATTTTCTCCAAATTAAATAAATATGAAACTTGGCTGGCAGAAGTTTATTGCCAATTTTGTAGAATAAAGTTCAAAACTCTAACTCACAATTAGCTATGTTATTGCTAATATGATTTGGCATTAGGTGCCTCAAGTGGCAAAAGAATAAATTTTGGAGAATTGATACTTGTATACCTTAGAAATTTACACCACATACACCTTTCATTTATAATTATTCATTTAATGTAAAATAATGATAGATGATAGATGATAGATAATAATAAAATGATAATGATAATAGATGATAGATAATAATAAAATAATATATGTGAGAAGATGTGTAAAGATAGTGTAAAAAAATTAGTATACAAATATAATAACTCTAAATATTGCTCTGCAATGTGCAATTTAACGAAGATAATGTGCATTTCTATATAACTTTTGGTTTAAATATTTATGAATCACTCAATTATTAGATATTAATCTACAGGCTCATAATGTCCCAAACCGTCAATTCTTTTATGCCTATAATTTTAATGCACTTAATGTAAAATTGGAATGCTAAAGTACTATACTTAAGAAGAGATAAGTCCCAAAGGGAACGTACACAGCACATTTGTCCAATTGTTTTTCTCTTGTTTGATAAGGTAAATAAAAAAATGACTTACAGGCTGAGTAGGATAGCTCATTGCCAAATTGATACCAATTGCCATAATAACAGAGGCAATGATGTTGAATCCCATTGAACGCATCCCTGAAAATGCCTTTAGGTCAGGACTCAGGAGTCGTTTTCTTTTGGGGGGAAGCCTCACTGTAATGAAATTGGTTAAGATAAGATCATGAGATTATCTTAAATTCTTACCCATGTAAGTTTCCCAAGGGTAAACGATTCCATTGTCATCTTGATCAAAAAAAGCACAATGCTGCTGCAGAACAGTCAAGTTGCCGTTCCTGTGCCCTGGTGTTCCATATGGGTGGCTTGTATCAGGAGCTATCAATGCTCTGGGCATGTCTGGGCACATCAATCCAGGAATAAAAACGTGTTATTAGAACATAATGGTGAATTCTTCGGTGCCCCAAGGACATTCATACCTGCTTAATTAATTTGTTATTTTATTAACATTAGACTATAAATATCTAAAATCGGACAGACAATTTGTAAATTTCTATAACTACTTCAGACACTAGAAGTGCTCCTGGATTGTCAGAAGGATGAAGATAGTATTGAGTTGAGGAATCATCACAAGGATTCACCATAGAAGCGCTTTCAGAATTTTCAGAAGGTGTTGCAGAAGGTGCCATAGAAGCAGGAAACAAGAAGGATTGAGAACAGAATCAAGAATCAAGAAGGAAAGAATTGAGCGGAAGTCTTTTCTTTACTCTTCTGATACCATGTAAATTTCTATATCTAGCATGCTTTGAAAACAGAGGATTGTTTGAATGAAAACTTGGAACATTTCTCATTACTTTTGTGTGGATAAAAAATATCTACAGAGATGTATTTATAGACTTGATTTAGCCGAGCGCACTTATAACAAACTTAACTAATTTAACTGCCTATATTTACAGACGAAGCCCTCTGTTTGACTTCTAGAGATTTTAACTCTAATTTTTCTATATGATTTTCTATAATCCAACACAATCCAAAGGCCAATGTTTTTGTTTTCCAAGATGATCATGAATGATACTAAAGATAAGAGTGAAAACTCCTTAAACAAATTCATGATGAAGATCATGACTAATAATCAGAGAGAAGTGAAATCTCATAAGAAAATAAGGTCCGTTTGGATATTAAAAAAAAAAGTTTACTGAACGACTATTTCAAACTTGACCGCACATAGTAGCTTTGTTACTAAACAATTATAAGCACAAAAGCATGTCAACCCAATATGACGCAATTTTATTCTGTAATAAGTTCTTGCTTATAAAATATTATTGGTCCAAAATAACTGGCATGATACTATAACATTCCACAAGGAGGGCATGGTACAGCTTTCCAGTAAGTTCTTCTAGGAGATGAGAAGGGTAATTCAAAAGTTAGCATAAACGCATTTGTACATACATGAACAAAAGGGTAGGATCATACATATTCATATAGTTGTTTCTCTCTCTCTCTCTCTCTCTCTCTCTCTCTCTTGTATATGAGTTTTCATCCAGGTGATGGAATTCAAAGAACTTAGAAATAGAGTGATGGAACTTACAAGGCTTAGGAATAGAGTTTTCCAAGTCATCCCTGACCCTTCTCTGAGCAGTAACAGGAGCATTAGAAACCTCAGTTATCAGGGATTCCCTCTCCACCATCTCCGTAGCCATTTTGATCTCTTTCTCTTAATGCAATACCTTCTCCCCAGATTTTGCTTCAACTTTTCCTTTCTTCTTCGGTTACAACTCTTCTGCGAATAGCAGCATTACTTATATAAATTGAAAAAGCTTTATTTGACGGTGAGTTGGACTGAGAGGCAGAGAGAGAAGGAGAGGAGAGATAGATGGACACATTAGCGAGAGCCAGCAAAGGTTCAACTATTTACGTGGCATACATGCGCAATCTTGATGTGCCTATTGTGTCGAGAGGGAGGCGATGCATGTAATTGAACCGTTGCTTTGTAAGAAAATATCCAAAGATTAGCATCAACCCAAGCACCGTTTTTATTTTATTTTATTTTGTATGCTTTCTTATAAAAAAGATTATAAACATACTTTAGTCAAAATATGCTTTCTTATAAAAAAGATTATAAACATACTTTAGTCAAAATATTTTAGGAACATGTGTTTATGGAAAAACAATAGCAAATAAAGTTAATGTAATTTTTAATAATATAAAATATTTAAAAATGTATTATATAAATTATACCAACATTTTTTTTCATTTAAATTTTTTTACTTTTAACTATAAATATTCACAATAATTTTCACGAAACAATATAATAATTAATATATAATTTAAAATACATTTATTATTTTCTTATAAGAAGACATTTTAAATTTATTTTAAAATAATTGTTTTTACAATACTTATAATACTAAATTATAAAAAGAAAATACACATTCTGGGACAACTTTTTTTCAAAAGATATATTATTAAGATTCCAGAACAAATTTTATGTCAACCTAACATAGGACTAACAATTCAACTGATACTAATATTTACCAATATTTAGATGTACTTATAAAATAATATTTTAAGATGGAAAATTTTTGGATAATTACTGCTCTACCGTCATTACTGCTGCCACGTTCATTTAATCAAGCTTGGCCTATGTAAAAATTTTGTAAATGAGTTAAGCTTGAGCTAAATCCACGTATTTGGGTCAAGTTTAAGCTCAATAAAATAGTCGACTTCAAGTTAAAATAAGAATTTTAAAACTAAGAAGGGCCTAGACCTATGTTTTTATTTTCTTTTTCTATAAAACTATGACCCGTGATATTGCCCAGCTACTACTAATAGCCCTCATCCCACGAATATTATTAGTCGTCATAATTATTGTATTACCAATTAATTATTGTCCTACAAAAGAAATTTATTCATGTAATTTTAAAAAAAAAACATTTTATATAATTTTTTTAATAAAACAAGCAACAAAATTTTTTTATGGATATACTTAAAAAAATTTTGAATTTCTTTTTTCGATAAAACAAACACTAGTGCTCAATGAAAATTTGCACTCCCTCTTTCCCCTCTCCTCCTCCCAATATTTTCTTTGGTGTTCTTCCCGTGTCTATTAATTATAGCATAATATACCCTTACTTATTAGTTGGTGCAAAAAATAGTTGGTAACACTATGTTTCAGGGAATAGGATGGGTTCGTGAATAATATTGTGCCTCGCCTTTTTCCTATCAAAGTTCTTATTTCTCCCTGGTTAGAGTGTTCTTTCATTTCAAGCATTGCTTTAACCTTGTCTTCATTGACAGAATGTCATCTTTATGCACCTTGAAGCCAAGGAATTTCCCAGAAGAAACGCCAAAAGCGCATGTGAGGACATTCATCTTCAATTGGTACTACCATGATGTCCTGAATCATATAATGAAAGATTGCAATCATTGCTTGTGATATGTGGCTCCAGCGTTCTTCAAACCGAAGGGCATAACAGTATAATAGAAGTTGGCAAAAGGGGTTCTAAAGGCAGTTTTCTCTGCATCATCACTCACCAACTTATGGTTGTACCCACCGAATCCATCCATGAAGAAAAAGTGCTCGTGGGTTGCTGTTGAGTCTAGTTATAAAATGTCGATGTTTGACAGAGGGAAGTCAAGCTTTATTCAAATTCCTGAAGTTAACACAATAGCGTATTTGCCCATTTTTTTTCTTGACTGGCACTATGTTCACCAACCAAGTGGGGTGCTCAATAGGTTTGATGAATCCTCGGTTCAATAGTTTCTCAATTTCTTTCTTGATTTGCGCTTCCACATCTAAGTGGAATTTCCTTGTCCTGTTTTATACTTTTACTGGTTTGACTGAAGGATATTCCACTATTAAGCGGTGTACATGTCACCAAAGCGGCACTGAGGCCTGGCATTTCATGATACTCCGCCAAGAGAAGACATCCTTGAACTTAGGAGTGTTTATGAGTTGGGTTGGATTGAGTTACTTAACCCAAACCTAACCCAAGAATTTTTGTACATTTTATAATCCAAACTAACCCAAACTACAAGACTTTTGACTCAGCCAAACTAACTCATGAAAAGTCAGTTTGGGTTGAGTTATAGAGTATTCAGCTGGTGATTTGGTGTCGAGTTGCTTGTTAAGTCGCTATATGAGAAGAAAGACGAATCAATTTAGGTTGCATTAATTTTTGTTGACCTCCAAGACATGCTGATTTGAGAATCTTAGGAGAAATTTATTAAAGGGAATGGTATTTCAACTTTCAAATTCCAATTTTATGTGATATATTTCATATATAATATAATAATAATAAATAATTAAGTTGGATTGGATTGAGTTGAGTTATATTGATTTATCAGTTTTGATAACCCAAACCCAACTCAACCTAATATTTATAAAAAATCCCAACCCAACTCATATGAAATTCTAAATGAACCAAACACATCACTTTTGTTTGGGTTGATCGGTTTGGTATGTGGATGGTTTGGGTTTTAAACTGCCTTACTTGAACTCATTAGCAATTGAATAATGCCTTTTTTTCCTTCTTGGGAAAGCATTGTGCTTATAAAAATAGACCTTTAAATGGGCCATTCTAGACCAAAAATTTCTTCAAGTCTTTCATTGAGCAGCTTGTGCTCATTTTGAATAGCTAGGGTTGGATTGTCAAAATGGGCCTAGCTAGTTGGGCCAACTCGCATTTTTTTTTTACACATTAGTTTTATATATTTTTCTTTAAACCAAAAGTTCATTACCAATCAATTTTCTTTCTAATCATTTAATATCTTCTCTTCCTACCTATAATAACACAATTATATTATGTAATTATTTGTTTTAAAAATATATCATTATAAATAAATACTTATACAATTTCTTAATATTGAATTCAATAAATCTTATATAAACTAAATAAACTTTAGTTAAATAATTGATTGTTCTTTTTTATATAATTTTTGTATCAATAATTTGCTCATTTAATTATATTAAAAAAATGAATTTTTTTTATAAATTATTTCAATTCAAATAAAAATTATGATAATTAATAAATGTCTGTTAATCAACCTTGTTTGCTGCAAAAAGAGAT
>JASKGM010007638.1:0-41246 GCA_034509205.1 Ceratonia siliqua | reverse complement strand
GTTTCAAGGGCCAGTTTTCATTCATTTTTAAGGATCCCAATTATCCTTCTAATTAATTGGTGGCGACTCCAAATTTTTTCTGCGTTTTCTCTTACATGCCTCAAAGTCGTAAAATGACGGTTTTTTACTAGCCGTCACGTTGTGACACAGGTCTTTAAGACCATTGGCAAATATGATTTTGAGTAATTGGTTTTTCCAAATGAGGTAGTTTCCCTCCTCAAGCTTAATGGTGAAGTTGTGGGTCATAGGAGAGGGAGTAAAAGTGTTGGGAGTAATCAATGGAAGAGATGAAATAGAGAAAGTAGGATTAGTTCGATTAAGGCTGGTGTTGCTTGTATTTGGTGATGAGGGGTTATTGGAAGACATTAGATGAGGGAAAGTAGTGAAGGTTTCTTGATTACAGAGAGTTACCCTCTTTATGGCTCTCATACCATAAAAGAATTATGAGAATAAGTAACTGAGGAGAACTCTTTTGTATTTCAAATTATGATCTTTACAAGAGAATACAATCAGTATTTATAGGCTTAGGAAAATAATAAACAATATCTATATAGCAAGTTGCAAATAAAGGAAGATGACAACATTGAGCCAAGTGCATGGCTAGCACAGACCAAGTTGCTGACATGAAGTACTGATGTGCATTGGGATGGAAGTTGCTAAATGCTATCATTATGAACACAAGAGACAGAGGATTAATAAGAAGTTAATCTTCTAGTTTAGCAGAACATATATCTAGTTTATCAAAAGCAAAGGATTAGTCACTTGATGATAGGCTTGCTTGACAAATTTTGAGCAATGGAGCTTTGCAATGTCAACAATGGTGGAGTGCGACAGCGAGAAGAGGCACTTGCTAGTGGCAACTTTCGGCATCAGTGGAGAGTCGCTATTTTCATTCTTCTGAGTTGCCTAAATGCTTGAATGGTGGAGAAAGCTTCCAAATCTAGTGGTAATGGAGTTTCTCTTGTGCGCGTGAATTTCGGTGGTTGAAGAAATGGGTTTCTAGTTATAGGGATAGAGACTAAGCATGTGTGTACTTTGAAGGTGAAAAGAACTTAGTGAGCATGGGTTTTCTAGTGAGGTTACTGAGTAAAAATGGCGTGAAGAAGGAGGAAGAAGGGGTGAGGACCAGACTAAGCTATGGAGGTCGTCTGGTAAGGATAGCGTGAGAGAGAAACTGAAAATGGAGAGGTCCACTTGCAAAAATGGCTGTCATGTCTGAGCAAGGAGAAAGGGGAAGAGGGAGAAAGAAGAAGGGGAAAATGGGTTACGTTGAAAAGCTTCACAAAATGCCAAGTGTTTTAACACACTAAGACAACATAGTTGATACATAATGATTTAAAGAGCATGTAGGCAAGCCGTTAATCCACCTCAGCATTTCTAACAATTTTATGTTAAGCAAACCAAGGTAGAGACTATTTTAACAGTAAGTAATGACCATTTTGAAACATTTTAAAAGTAAGGGACCACTTTGAGAGAAAATGTAAATTTGAAGGACTAAAACATTAATTCACTCAAAAAATAATATAAAAAATAAATTGGTTGATTAAAAAATTTAGGGATCAAATTAAAATGTGAAATAAATTACAAGCATAAAAATAATAGTATAATAAAAATATTTCTCTAAAAAATAATTAATTTATTGTAATTCAAGTAAATTAATATTAGTGTGATATTTTTCACAAAAATTTATAATTTTATGTAGTTTTTGTGATTTTGATAAAAATTTTACTTAATAAAAATATTTTTTCTAATAAAATTTAAAAAAATAAAAAACTATGGGTGATTATTAAGAAAATAATATTGGTTAAATTTTTTAATGTAAAATAATTTAAAAATGTGTCGTGAATATATAGAATATTTTTTATTTTAAAGGGATATATTTGTCTAAATAGTAACTTTTTAAGTAATCCAATTTGTTATATAGTGTAGCACCAAACATTTTATTGAATAAATACAATAATATCAAGCGTTATCCTATTAAGCCTTATCATATATATATATGTAATACTATTGGCTTTATTCTATACGTTAACGAGGCCTTAGAAAATAATAGAATACTATAATAATATTATTTATTTTTATAATTAAAAAATTATTAATGAGTAGTAATAAAATCAGTGGGGAGTTACTTAAAATTTGAAAATTATTTATTATTTTTACACTAGTCAATTCTATGCTTATTTATAGAATATTAATTATCATTTTTTTTATACATAAAAAATTTATAAGATAGATTGGTCTATCTCTAAAACAAAGCACACCATAATATGTCTACCAATAAGAGATCATCAAGAAGATTCTAATGAATTATATTAACTATCATTTTTTAAATTATGTTGTTGAATAATTATCATTTCCCAGCAATCAATCTAATTTTGAATTGCAAACTCCACACGTTTTTTCATAAAATATTAATTATTAGTTTCATAAATAATTATCATTTTGCAACAACAATTCTGATTTTGAATTGCAAAAACAAAAATCATATAATTCATTTATTCTTTTTAAAGCTACATAGATGAAGCTCTATAATAAAAGCTTTAAAGGAGCGTGGAAGTTGTTGGAGTTGCAAATAGGGAAGAGTATAGGTAGGGTATGATAAAATACTATAATACAAGTTCATACCCATATAAAAATATTAGACTCATCTCCAGTCTATACTTGTGCAGGTATCAAACTGAAAGCCTATCTCCATCCTCATTGTAAGTGCAAAATGAGGTCAAACACTCAAGAAGGGGGGTTGAATTTGGTGTTGTAAGTTGTTAAACTTTTTCGAGCAAGTAGAAATTCTTTCTTTTTTAAGAAACCAGAAGAACTGAGTTACTCCTTTTTAAATCTTGTAAAAGTATTGATCAATATAGAAAGATTCATTTAAATAGTTTACTTGAAAATATATTGTCAAAACTTAAACACAGGGATTATAAGATCAATGATTAAAAAAAAACATATGCAAGGATTGATCTTTTAAGAAATTAGAAACATTGAGCAACCTGCTTAAAATTATGAGTAAATAAAAAGTATTAAGGCGATAAAGGATAAGAGAAAATCACATCATGATGTATAGTGGTTCAGATCTAACAAAAGTTAGATTTTACGTCCACTACCAAGCACAAAGCAATGCAATTTTACTATGAGTAATCACAAATTACAGCAAAAGCCGAACACAACTTTTACAACCAAGACCTTAGTCAACATACTTTCCCACTGAGTTTTTCCCAAGAACCCAGCCAAATTCACTGAAAGGCATAAGCACTCACAGCTTTTTACACTTCTTAGACAGTAACCTTTCAACTACTAGGTTTTTCTTAGAAGTTCCTAGCAAATTGACAACAGGTTCAATCACTTAATCTCACTAGATTTTCTCACAAGTAACTTAGCAAACCTTGAAAGAGTTTTGAAATGACTCAATAGGCTTTAAGGCACCCTCAAGATATTATCTCATTGTAAAGCTTGATGGAGAAGAGATTCCAACAAAGTATAGTTCTTTGAACTTTTGCTTGTATTAAACTTTTTTATCTTCACTTCACTTGAGGTTGCATTTATACTCGAAGATCATCCATCTATCAATTGAGTTGATGATTGTACTTCATCTAGCTGTCCAGTTATATGTCTCCTTGATTTTACAGCATAAACTCTCACAGCCATTTAATTTTTATCTTAATGCTCTCAGGCAGTTCAATTTCAAATTTGGACACAGCTTTAGATCAACTTGCATGGCTTATCTTATGTAATTTTTATCTTTTGGTTTTGTAAGCTGCACAGGCAAGTTGGATGGCAGATATGTGTCTTTTCACAATTCACCTTTTTCAATAAAATATAATATCTTCTTTAACTTTTATCAAAAAGACTTCTAGAAGTGTAGGGCCTTTATAAAACATAGTTGCTGAGTTTATTCATATCCTTTTTGGCCAGGACTTCTTCATTTTCTAGACTTAAATATATATCAAAAAGCTACAATGCCATTTACAAAAAATAACTTATTTTATTTACCCAGTTTTCTGCTTGCCCATTTCTTAAGCGATGTAGCTTGCTTATGTAAGAAATATTTCAAACATGTTCTTTTTGACTTGAAAACATAGTTGACTCATCAAAATAATTTAATTATAGATATAATCTTTAACAATCTCCCCCCTTTTCGATGATGACAACCAAGCAATATGCAATATGCAATATGCTAAGTAAAAAAGAATTTTGGATAAATCAAATCAAAAGTTATAGTAAGATGTTTCAAGAGTACTTCCTTAAGTGTTTGAGCATGTTTCATGCTTCCCTTGAGTTTATGCTTTCCTCTGAATTTTAACCTACATTCTTGTTAGTACAATTACTTATATTCTCTCCTACAATTACTTATATTCTCTCCCCTTTTGGCATTATCAAAAAAATAAGATATAGAGGTAATAAAAGATAATATCCATCATGCTGCATGTGTAATAGGTTCACAATAAATAGTACTAATTAAGTCTAGAGATATGTTCAACAAACAAAAGAAAAGACATAACTAGATGCAAACAGACACAGTTGTCAACAAAAGATAAAAAGAAACATTCATAGTTTTAAGAAAAGATCATAAACTTATGTATGCTAATTGAAGCATTATGGGCTACGAAAGTGATGGAGCAGGGTTGATAGTGGGGTCAGATGTGGTTTCATCGGAGTTAGTATGGGCAAGTTCTTCCTTTGGAATCTTATCTGAGGTAGGCTGGGAGGTGGTGGCAGTACTATTTCTTTTGATTGGCAGTTTTGGAGGCCTCAGTGTATACAATATTTTCTTAATCAATGTGGACTGCTTAGACATGTGATGCTTTATTTCTGCCATTTCATATTGCACTTCTAATGCAAAGCTTCTCACTACTTTTTGATGTTCAGCATATACTAGGCTTTCTACCTTAGCATTGACAATTTCTAGAGTGATATCTTTAGATTCATGCACCTTTTACTTTCCGTTGTCTTTCAATCCTACTTTATTTTAAGCTTCTTCCTTGTCTTTGATAGGCTTTTCAACAGTTTTCTTGGTAATTTCTAGTATACTAGAAGATATAGTGGTTTTCTTTTGAATTTCCTTTTCCTTGGAGCTGTCAACATCCTTAGGCTTTGGAGGTGGTATAACTAAAAGTTCAAAGGCAAAAGTGATAGTTCTTATGGGGGCTTGCTTTAAAACATTTACTAGCTCTTCCTTCTTTTCTTTACTACTTCTCTTCCTTACAAGAGGGACTTCTTCTTCTTCATCATCTTCCATAGCAATTATAGGTGTGAGTACATTTTCCCTCACCTATGTTTTCATTGCTTTCTCGGTTAGGAAGGGCATTTATGGTGCAATCTATTCCTTTGTCATTTTTGGTAACTTTGTTTATAGTTCAGGTGACTTTTCCTCTTTCTTTGGTGATTTCTTTGTTAATTCTTCTTCTCTCTTTAGAGATTTTTGTGATAATTCTTTTTGTTTCTTTAGAGATCTTTCCTCTTTCTTAGTATCAATGGACTGACTTTGAGTTTCTTTCGTCATGATTAAGCTTGGAGATTTATCTTCGGAGGTCTTACTTGCTTCACTGTTATCTGATAGCTTTACCATGGGGGTCTTTCCCTTAGGAACATCTTTCCTTTGAATGAAGGGAATTCTCTTTAATTTCCTTGTGGGGGTGGTTGTTGTCTTCTTCTTTTCTTTGGTGCTACTCTTTGTTAGCTTGTCAGGGTTCTCAGATGAATCTTCTTTCTCTACTTTTATTTCCATTTCTTTCTATAGAAGCATTTTCTTCATCTAGTATTTTTTATTATAAATTTTCTTTCTTTCTTTCAAGGCTTCCTTACGTTTTGATGATGGTTTGTGACCCATTGTTTTGACTTTTAATCCAGTAAGGACATCTATTGAGATTGCAAGTGCTTTCTTTTTGGTGTCAGGGGTTTCTTCCTTGTCTTCAGGCATCTCTTCTTCTTTAACATCCTCTTTAAGGATACTAGAGGAGCCTCTTTCTCTCATCCATTTTCCTTCTTCATCCTTCCTTATTCCTATATTCACGAGCAATCTCTAATCATAATTCCCCATTTCTATTACAATTTCTCTTTGCACATTATCTATTGCAGTTTTTGTCAAGCTTTCATATGATTGACAATTATATAGGGCAAATTCAATTTGATACACACCAAATGCAGAAAGCTTCAAATTTGTTTGCCAAATTCGACTTCCCAAACCTAGGCATTATAATGTGATTTATTGCATGCAACAGAATTCTAAAATTAGGTTATAAGGTAGGCATCAACAATGTTACATCTATTGTTTGTGATTACAACAACTGCTTCATCATGCAAGTGTCCTCCAAACTCAACATCAACATAAGTAGAAAGCATCTTACGGCCAGTATTTGAACATTTTATTATTTCAAAAATGTTTCCATAGTTTACTACTATTCTTCTTCGTCTTAAAATTAAAGATCCCTCTAAACTTCCTTTCTCAAATCTCATATTTGCAAAAGACTCTTTAATAATCACAAGATAGATTTCTACCCTAATCTTAAAGAAATTTATCCACCAGATACTTTCCATTTAGCCAAAAATCTTAAAATTTTATTCTTTAAGGAACTCAATATTTACCTCTCGAGGGATTGAAAACCTTCTATGCATGAAGTCATTTTTGTAAGAAACTTAAACTTGTAGGTTCTAAAAGATTTTTGTGCACTAGTTTTTACTTTTTTCTTCAATCTTGAACCAAGTGCTTTATAAGACTTCCTTTTCTCTCCAATATTCAAAGACGAAGACATCACTATATGCTTAGAGATAATGAAGATGAGAGTTTTGGTGTTTAAGGTAGTAGTAACACTAGAAAGTGGTGATAGATGAGGGTTTTAGGAGACAAAGTGATAAAGCTTTAGAGAGGGTGACAATGGAGTCTTAGAGAAAACAAAGAGGTGCTTAGGGTACATGTATGTGGTAAATGAATGTTCATATTTTTAATTAACCACAATGCACCTAATACTTGATTATTCTGATAGTTTTTAATTTGATTTGACATTTAGATTGGTGGCAAGTTTCAATTTCCAAGAAAAACTACTCATGGTAGTTATTAATTTTTAAATTTAAAATGAAACTGAATAGCCACATCAACCATAAGCAATTAGATATATGCAATATTAAGCAACGATACTTATTTGAGCAACCTAGCATAAACTTACATTGGATTAGACGTTCCAATTTCTCTAAGAATAATTAAGAATCTCTCTTCATTGAGGGATTTGGTGAATATGTTAGCTAATTGATTATGAATACTAACAAATTCTAGTTGAATATCCCTTTTTTGCACATGATCTCTTAAGAAATGATGTCTAATTTCTATGTGTTTTGTCCTAGAATGTTGAATGGGATTCTTTGATAGATTAATTGCACTGGTGTTTTCACATTTTATGGGAATATTTTCAAATATTAATCCAAAGTCTTTTAATTCCTGCTTCATCCAAAGAATTTGAGGACAACAACTCCCAGCAGCAACATACTCAGCTTTTGCAGTTGATAGAGAAATTGACTTCTATTTCTTACCATGCCAAGAGATTAAGCAAAGTCCTAAGAATTGGCAAGTTGCACTAGTGCTTTTTCTATCTATTCTACTCCCTCCAAAATTAGCATCTGAGTAACCAATAAGATCAAAATAGTTACCCCTAGGATACCATAAACCTAAGTTTTGAGTTCCTAGTAAGTACCTAAAAATTCTCGTAACAGCACTTAGATGTGATTCCTTAGGATTGACTTGAAATCTAGCATATAAGCACACACTACAAGCAATATCAGGTCTACTTGCAGCTAAGTAAAGTAAAGATCCAATCATATCTCTGTAAATCACTTGATCAATAGATTTACCTTGTTCTTCTAGTTCAAGCTTAGTTGAGTAAGCAATAGGAGTCTTGGCAATTTTAGCTTTGTCCATGCTGTATTTCTTTAATAACTCCTTGGTGTACTTTGATCGATTAATGAAGATTCCTTCTAGGGATTGCTTTATTTGAAGTCCAAGAAAGAATGACATTTCTCCCATCATGCTCATTTTGAATTCACTCTTCATCAAATAAAAAAATTCCTTGCACAACAACTCATTAGTAGATCCAAAAACAATGTCATCCACATAATTTTGAACAATAAATATATCATGCTTTGTTGATTTTGTAAACAAGGTTGTATCGATGGTGTTGGATTTAGTTGTTTATCCTAAGTGTTTAAGGTATAAGCATGGGTTTTAAAATTTTTTAAAAACATTCAAGCTTACAAATAGGTGGAAACAAAACACATAGGCAAATAACTCTAGAAAGAGAAGTACAATATGTGAGAATCTTACATGCCTCTTGTAGTCACTTTAATCTTGTAATATACTTCCCAACCAAGCGCATTAATCGCCTATTATTTGGGAAGTACTAATTCATGAAACCTATGGTGAATAGGCTTAGTGATTGGATTAAATCAAAAGATGAAAGAAAATAATTAATAGTTTTCAAAGTAAATTATAAGGCCTTCCCTTTTCCCTTCAAGTATGGCATGTAGAAATCTATTAAGGCACTCAAACAAAACTCACTTTTGCTCTTAGTGTTTTTCTCTTAAAAACTTAAGGCACTCTCAAGGTGCTCTAAGTTTTTCGGCCACAAGGAGAAAGGGGTTAGGTTATATTTACACTAACCTAACCTTAGGTCATTCCGTTGAATTAAAAAATATAATTCCCTAAAACTTAGGGATTCCACATGCCTATTAAGGAGAAAAAGATAATCAAATTATCTAATTAATTTAGTAATTAATAATTGTATTATTCAATTGATAAAGTCATATTTTATTTAACTTTAAGTAAAACATGTAGGGTTTTCTAATTGGTCATGCTTAAATATAAAATTCAAATAAAAAATTTTATTTAACTAAATTATATTGACTTAGTCTCTTAGTGAATATAGGTTACCTAAGAAATTAAAACTCTTTTAATTTCTAATCCTTTATTTACTATGATAATTTATTAATTATGATAATTAAGATAATTATGAGGGAATCAATCCCCCTCCTTTTGGGTGTGCTTCTCTCCATTGCATGTGGAGGACTTTGCAACAACATTAAAATAAATAAGAATTAATTTTATTCTAATAAAATAATATAGCCGAAGTTTCTAATAAAATGGGGATTTAATTTTATTTTAATCAACTTCAAATTAAATATTTGAACAATTCAAATATTAATTTAAAGTGGTTAACCAAAATTAATTACAAAGATGAAAGTTGTCCTAATTGAGACAACACTTATCTTAATTAAAATAAACATTTGTCTTAAAATCCTATAGTTTAATTAAAACAACACTTATTTAAATTAGACAACTAATGTGAGCATTATTTTTGTCTCTTTGTTGACAAAAATGTTTCTCATATTTTCAAGCATGCTTAAGACAATATTTGTCCTGAAATAACTCTTTGTCTAAATTAAGACAACTCTTTTCTTAATAAAGACATTAGTTGAAATGCTATCAATTTAATTTCATTTTAAATCTATTTTAACTTAATGTGGATTGAATTCTCCAAAGTTAGGTGGAGAATCCATTTGGACATTGGAATTTCAAGCTCTAATAAATTTGGGATTTCACCAAAGACTCATGATTGAACATTTATTTGTCCAATTTGCAAACCTAGTGTTTGTGAACACTCATAACCATCTATTGACACAAGGTAAAATTACTATGTCACCCTTTATGTCAATTTTGTCTCATGGTCATAGATTTTATCTAATAAGTGACCAGATAATCTTTTAGAACTTTTCTAAAACTATCTTGAAATAATAAGTAGCTAATTCATCATTTCACTGGGCACAGATATGTCACTTGTCTTCCTGAAATCACTAGAAGTGGTGTAATACTACGAACTCCATTGCCTGTATTTATGTTCCTGGATGTTTACTCCCACAATGATCCATCACATAGAGTCTTGAACAATATCAAACAATGGTCGTGTCCATAGTATATCAAAGATCACAATGGTCATGAACATGAGTTCATAATCCATTAGGATTTTGGTTCTGCCACTAGCAAATGCGATGTGTGTGAGTTCAAGTTTAAAGTAATGACATTAACTTGAACTTGATATCTCACTTGATTCCAATTCATTTAATAGTGTCATTACTTGAAGTCTACTACTTCAATTATTTGCGATTCATCATGACCTTAGAAAGGAATCTCATTTTTTCTATAGAGGTAATAAAAACACTACAGTCTTTATTGAATAAAGTGACCAGTTCTACTCAGTATATTTTAAATTCATCCAAAAATACATATCTCCTTTTGCATAACCTTTATGTAAATGTGTCTTGGTTTATTATAATCTAGGAACCTTAATAGCTAGTAGATAAAGCTTACATAAATAAACTTGATATTTACATAAATAAGCTTACATCAAATTGGGGAATATAACTTGGTTTCCAGGGTAACCTATTCCCAACAGATGGTTCCTCTAATAAAATAATAATATTAGAAATGTGTTCAATCTTTCATACCAAGCTTTGGGAATTTGTTTTAAATCATAAAGAGATTTAGTTAATTTGAAAACATGATTAGGAATTTTAACTTACTCAAAACTAGGTGGTTGTTTAACATAAACTTCATCATTTAAGAAACCATTTAAGAAAACACTTTTAACATCCATTTGAAACAGTTTAAAGGCTTTAAAACATTCAAATGCAACTAACATCCTAGTGGAATTTAATCTGGCTATTGGTGCAAAAGTTTCATCATAGTCTATACCTTCTTGTTGATTGTAACCTTGAGTAACCAGTTTAGCTTTATTTCTTACCACATTATTTATTTCATCAATTTTATTTTTAAACACCCATTTTGTGTCAATGATTGATTGATGTTTAGGAGCAGGCGCAAGAGTCTAGACTTTACTTCTTTCAAACTAATTTAGCTTTTCTTGGATAGCTATTATCCATGACTCATTTCCAAGTGCTTCATGAACATTCACATGCTTTATTTGAGACATGAATGCCATGTGATTCATACTCTTATATGAAGCCCTAGTTTTTACTCCTTGAGTGGGCTCTCTAATGATAAGCTTTGATGGAAATGATGCAATCTTTTTCCATTCTCAAGGAATTCTAGTTGAAGTTCATGCTTGCTCAATTTCTTTTTGACATTCTCTGTCTTGTATGTCATCATTGTGATTCTCATGTCATTGAGTAATTTCTATTTGATGTTTTGTGCCATTTGAAGCCTGAGAATGCTCTATTTGAAATTCAAGTTCATCACTTAAGTTTATATTATCCATTCTAAAAGAAATTCCTTCACAATTTTCATCATCTTCAAAAATAGATAATTTCTGCTTATTCGAAGAAGAAAATTCAGTTTTATCAAATACAATATGAATAGTTTCTTCAACAGTCATGGTTCTTATGTTATAAACACTAAAGGCCTTTCTTGTTGTGGAGTATCCAAGGAATATCCCATAATCTATTTTAGCATCAAATTTTCCTAAATTATCTTTGTCATTATTGAGAATGAAACATTTACAACCAAAAGTATAGAAATAGCAAATATTTAGTTTTCTTCCTTTCCATAGTTCATAAGAGTTTTCTTAAGTATGAATTTTATCAAACACGTATTCAAGATATAACAAGTAGTGTTCATAGCTTCAACCCAAAATTTTTGAGGATGCTCATTATAACAAAGTATGGTTCTTGTCATATCAAGAAGATTTCTATTTTTCCTTTCCAAAACTCCATTTTGCTGAGGAGTTCTTGGAGCAAAAAAATTGTGATCAATTCCAAGATTATCACAAATATTTTCAAAATAATTGTTCTCAAATTCTCTTACATGATCACTTCTTATGGATTTGATAAGATATCCTTTTTCATTTTGTACTTTCTTGCAAAACTTTTCAAAAAAGATAAACTTTCATCCTTGTAAGCAAGAAAGAAGACCTAAGTAAATCTTGAAAAATCATCAACAATAACCAGACCATACCTTTTTCCACTCATGCTTTGAGTTCTAGTGAGCAAACAAATCCATATGTAATATGTCTAAAGGTTTTGAAGTAGAAATATAATCCTTACTCTTGAAAGAGGATATAGTTTGTTTTCCTTTTTGACAAGTTCACAAATATGATTTTTCTCAAATTTTATTTTTGATAAACACACAACTAAATCTTTCCTTGCTAATTTGGAAATCTAGTGTATACTGGCATGACAATGTTCATCAATTGTGGAGGCAAGACAATAAAAAGATTTTAAAGAGAGATTTTCTATATGCATAACATATTGTCACAACGTGACGGCTAATGAAAAGTCATCATTTTATGACTTTGGAGCACGTAAGATAAAAACGCAGAGAAAATGGGAGTCACCACCAATTAATTAGAAGGATAATTGGGATCCTTAAAAAAAAGAAAGGAAAACTGGCTCTCGGAATCAGATGAAGGGTTTGGGAGCCTAATTACGTGTGTGGGCAAGGTGTTAGGCACCCCACAGCATCCACCCTTAAAGATGGTTACCCTAAATTGTTTGTGCTTAAAAATTTAGTGTATTTTAATTACCCCTTTTATTAATAAAATAATAATGGACAAAGGTGGAGAAAGAAATAACTAGACCTACCTTACCAAGTAAGTGCCTACATATCCCGAAAGGGATCAAGGTCAACGTACTTTGGAATAATTTGATAAATAGTTGGGACATTAGGGGAAATTAAACTTCCACTTAAAGCCTGAATAGAATTAGGGATGGAACATTGGAAAGAATATACCTCTATTGAATGCTCGAAAAAAAATTGAGACTTTAGGAAAATAAAGTTCCACTGAAAGTCTAAAAAAGAAATAAGCGTGACCTCAGGGAAGACGAACTTCAACTGACAATTTGTGAGATTTATGTCATTGGGGATTATGTAACCCCACTGAACGCCATGAAGATTAAGACTTTGGAGAAGATAAAACTTCTACTAAAAAGTCCTTTAAACATTCACGAGTGAAATGAAAATGATGACTTTGTTATTTAATCGAATTTTAATTTTCCCAATTTTTGTGACAACTAAAATTTTTGAAAGAGTAGGGGTAAGAATGAAATTCCTAAAAGTATTAGGTCAAAATAGGGTTCTCAAAATACTAGGGTTAAAATGAAATCATTAAAATATTGGGGTTAAAATGCAATTTATGCAGATAGTGTAGTCAAAATATAGTTTATATGAATAGTGTGGCCAAAATATAATTTATGAAAGTGGTGGGGCCAAAATGTAGTTTATGAAAGTGATGGGGCCAAAAATATGATTTAAGTAAATAATGGGGCCAAGATGTAGTTTATCAAAGTAATGGGGCCAAAAATATGATTTAAGTAAATAGTGGGGCCAAAATGTAGTTTATGTGAATAATAGGGTCAGAATGTAATTTATGTAAAGAAGTGGGACCAAAACGTAATTTACACAAATAATGGAGCCAAAAAGTTGTGTTATTGTTATTGAAACCACAATTTTATTTAAACAATTGAAAACAATATAAAATTTCCAAAAACATTGGATCTGGATTTTTCTAAGAGTTAACAAAACAGTATTGGGCTTTTACTAAACTTAAGCCCTTGAAGCCCAGTAAACTCATCTGACCTTTAGAGTATTAGGCCTTGGACCCTATTTTGAAAATAATTCAATTAAACCCCTTTAAGCCTCATATTAATTTTATTGGGCCCATGAAACCCCAATGTTTTCAAACTTCCACTAATTTTGAAGGGCCTTTGGAGCCTAAAGATTTTGAACTCTATTTTCATGATATGGGCCATTCAAGGCCTTTGGAGCCTTAATTCATAAATGAAATTAAAATTTATTTTGATGCAAAGGTTCTTTTTAATTTGAACCCTCAAAAAAATTGTTTTCTTTTTTCTTGTGCGTCCCCTTTTTCAGGAGAGGAAAATAAGGTGAGCTTATGTGCATAATCGAATCAGTTAAATAGAATAACCTAAACAACAAAAGATGTAACAACTATGATAGGAAATGAATCCATAATAAAATACAAGGAATACCTACCTATGAATAAATATAATCCCCAACCAATGAGCAAGTCATAGTACATTTACATAACACTAAACAAAATTTGCAACATTATAATATAAATGAGCAAACAAAGAAGCATGCGTAATACAAAGCATTGAGTGATATTGAGCTCAGGAGCTAAAGGGGGTTGTTGTCTCTAATAAAATATAAGACAGGTTTTATGTCCAAAAATCTCGGCTTAAAGATAATATCATCCCCTGACTGGAGCTAACACTGGACTCAACATGTTGATTTATAGATTTCATGTTACACTTAGAATCAAGTTTGGAATAACGGATCAAAATACATTTAAAGTTCACTTTTGACAAAGGCTTTGAATCAGAATGAAAACCAAGTCATGTTTGAAAGTTAGTAGTGAAAACACTTTTAAGTCCATAAGCTAAGATTTAATTTCATAGATTTGAAACCAGGTCCCAAAACAAAGTTTGAATATATTAGTTTTGAATATCTAGAACCCCAAGTCAAATCTGTTTCCCCCAAATTGAATCAGCAAGTTAGTATATGTGATTTAACATTGGATTCAAACTAGACGTATTTTGGACTATGAGATTGAGACAAAACATTCAACATCAGCAAAATCAAACCTAGATTAAATTCCTTGAAATTCCAGGAGATTGAAGCCACTAGACTCAATCATCAAAACTTGAAGCAAAATACTTAAACATTGATTGTTAAATTTAAATATGCAAATCAATAAATCGGTATTAAGTTCAAACAGAACATCTTATGAACCCATGGCAGGAATTAGAGATAGTCAAACCCCTTTTGCATATGGCTACTTTGAATACAAAGGAACTGGATCATCATAGCCCTCTAAACTCAAGAATTAGTCAGGCACAAGAAGGGGAAAGCACAAAGAAATAGGGAAAACCATTACCTTTCGAAATGAGATGGCCAAATGATATGAGACTCCAACTCGAATAGACCCATGACTCTCGAGAGTCTCCGAGTGTTTTCAGTAAAAAAAAAAAACTCTAAAATCTTATCCTCTGCGAGCTCTCGGTTTCCTCTCTTCTCAGAAGCTCTTCATTTTTTTTAGGTCCCTATTAGAGTCCTCCTCGGCGTCTTTTATAGCAAAGAAAATGATTCCCAAATCCTCACTCATTGGCGTTTGGGAAGGAAAGAAAAAGGAAAGAAAATATAAGGTTTCCCCTTTGTTGGTAGAGGGTGAAATTTGCTAAAGATTGAAGAGACGATATGAAAGATGGGCGGCGATTTATTAGTCAAAACAAGAAAGGAAAGACAGTGGGATAACGGGGGGAAGGGTGTTGCAGCATAAAGTAGAGAGAAAAGGGAGTAGAGGTGAGAGGAACCGGGAAGAGGAGCAAAAAATACATTGGGAAATTAGGGTTCAGGAGGACGGCAACCCAGGTTATTGGGTTGGTTAGTGAACCGAGTTATGGGTGCTGGGCTGAGTGCGTTTGGGCTGTCCAGTTGTGTTGGGCTGATATTATTGGTGTGGGCTGGGTCCCTTTTTTTTTTAATGGATAGTTGAGTTGCCAAAAATGGCTTCTTAGGCCTTTTTCTTCTCTTTTCTTACTTTTTTTTGTCTCTTTTGTTTTTTGTTTTATTTTAATTAATTAATTATATATATATATATATATATATATTTTTTTTTTAATTGTTACCATATATCTCTTTTTTTTGTAATTTTCCATTTTTCTATCTTTTATTTCTTTTTATTTTATTTTTATTATTTTCTTTTAAGAGAAAATTATTAATTTTAAGGAACCCTTGGACAAAATTAGGTGTTCACACATGTACATTTTCATGCCTTTTCTAGAGAATAAAACACGATTACCATGCATGTAAAAAACAACACATTTTGATGTTTAAAAGATTACTTTATGTCCCTTATCACATAATTGACTTATGCTAATCATATTATGCTTTAATCCTTCAACAAGATAAACATTATTTATAGGAATTTTTCAACACCGATGATTTTACCCTTTTAGTTGTCACCAAAAGTAATTGTACCTCCTTCTTTCTTTTCAAGGTAACAAAACTTGGTGGCATCACCTGTCATGTGCCTTGGGTAGCCACTATCAAGATACAATTGTTCTTTATTATATCTTGAGCTTAGGCACTCATACAAAAGATATTTTCAACCAATCTTAGGTACCCAAACAATATTCAGTCCTTAAGGGCTAGTAAATACTCCTTTAGGTACCTTTGGGAACCCATACTTGCTTAATCTTTTGTTGAGAGTTTCTTTTTAGAAAACAATCTTTTATAACATGTCCTATTTTTCTATAGTAATAGCAAGCTTTCTTATTCCTTATCTTTTCTTTATAGTTATGTGAATGATTCTTTTGTTTTCCTTTAAATTTTGAAGGAATTTTTTTTCTTATTTTTCTTTTCTAATTTACTTTTAGAGAATCCTAAACCAGATATATCAAGAGGATTTCTTAAGGAATATACCATAGTATCTAGTTTAGTTGAGCTAGTTGTAAATTTTGAAATCTTGTTTTTTAAAGATTCAACTTGTTTCTTGAGAGGTTTATTTACACCTTTTAGCTCTTTATTTTCTCGTTCCAATACTGGCTTTTCTTTTCTTACTTCTCCTAATTCATAACAGGTAGTATGATGTGATTCCTTAAGAGTAGAATATTTTATGCCTAACTTGTTATAATTTTCAAAGAGTAAATTAAATGGCTTTTGTAATTCATCAAAAGATTAAGAGTTATTATTGTTTACCTCATCCTCTGCTTGATCGTTTTCTATGAGACAAAGATTTGCAAGTTATTCTTCATCATTATAGTCGTTTCCTGATTGACTAGATTAATCTTCCTTACTCCATGTTGACTTAGCAACCATAGCCTTCTTTTTCTTACATTTGGAGTATTTCTTTTTGAGAAGTGGACAATTAGTTTTCATGTATCCTGGCTTTTTACATTCATAATAGATAACCTGATCTTTAGAGTTGCCTCCCTTTGGTTGACCTTTTTTATGGGTAGTAGTCATTTTTCTAGTAGCATTTGTATATTCTCCTTGTGTAAAGGGTAAATCCTTTCTCTATGTCTTCATTTGTTGCAATAGCTTTAGAGGTTGCTTTTAGAGCAATGTCGTTCAATGTTCCTGAGCTCTCAGCTTCTCCTTCATGAAATTATTTTCATAGGCAATTAGATTACCTTTAGGCTCATCATAGGTCATTTCATTCAGATTTGTTCCTTCTTGGATTGTAGTTGTCTTGGCCTGCCATGGTTTAGTAAGAACTGAGAACTCTCCTAACGAGATCTTTGTTAGAGTATGTTCTTCCTAGGGCATTTAGATCATTTATGATGCTAGACAACCTGTTAAACATATCCTCTATTTTTTCATTCTCCTTCATCCTGAATAATTCATATTCATGAACTAGCATGTAGATTTTGGTCTCTCAAACTTCAGCAGTTCCTTCATAAGTAATTTGTAATTTCTCCCACATCTCCTTTGCTGATTTAAATATGGAGATTTTTCTATATTTTCTAGTATTCACTGCACAACATAGGAGGTTGATAGCCTTTGCATATGTTTTCACCATTTTAATGTCAGTTTTAGACCATTCTACATTAGTCTTTGGTAAGCTTGCACCATCAACAATTTTTCTTGGTATATGAGGGCCATTTTTAATGACTCGCCAAACTTAGTAATCAATGGATTGAACAAAGATCTTCATCCTTTCTTTCCAATAAGTATAGTTATTGCCATCAAAGAAAGATGGCCTCGTAGAGGAGTGGTCTTCTACCATGTTGCTTGAATTCATTTTTCTAAGGATATTTTCTTTAGGCTGTTAAACCTGAAACTTAGAGACACAAGCTTTGATACCAATTGTTACTGCCAAATGAGGTCAAGCTCCAATGAAGGGGGTTAAATTGGGTGTTGTAAGTTCTTAAAACTTTTTTGAACACGTAGAAATTATTTCTTATTTGAGAAACTAGAAGAACTAAGTTGCCATTTTTTAAATCCTTGTAAAAGTCTTGATCAATATAGAAAGATTCATTTAAATAGTTTTCTTGAAAATATATTGTCAAAAATTAAACACAGGGATTGTTAGATTAATGATTAAAAGAAAATGTATGCAAGGATTGATCTTTTAAGAAGTTACAAACGTAGAGTAACCTGTTTAAGAAACTATGAGCAAGTAAAAAGTAATAAGGAGATAAAGGATAAGAGAAAATTACACCACGATGTATAGTGGTTCAATTCTAACAAAAATTAAATCCTACATCCACTCCTCAAGCACAAATTAAGGAAATTTCACTATAGGTAATCACAAATTATAGGAACAAGCCAAACACAGCTTTTACAACCAAGACCCTGGTTAACCTACTTTCCCACTAAATTTTTCTAAAGAACCTAGCCAAACTCACTCATAGGTTTAAGCACTCATGACTTTTTATACTTCTCACAAAGTAACCTTTCAACCACTAGGTTTTTCTCACAAGTTTCTAGCAAACTCCAACAAGCTCAAACACTTGATTTTTTACAACCTAACCCGGTTAACATCACTAGTGGTAGAACCGAAATCCTGATGGAATGTGGACTCATGTTTATGTCCACTATGGTCTTTGGTATACTAAGGATAGGACCATCGTATGTCGTTGGTCAAGACTTTGTATACTGGGATCATCATTGGAGGGAACATCAAGGAACATATATCCAAGAAATGAAGTTCATAGTACAAACATCACTTCTAGCGATTTTAAGAAGATATATGACAAATCTAGATTAAGTGAATGATGAATTAGATATTCGTCACTTCATGATCTCTTTTAGATATGTTCTCAAACGTATCTGGTCACTTATCAAAAAATATGAGACTAGGAGACAAAATTGACATAAGGGGTAAAATGGTAATTTTACCTTATGTCAAAGGATGGCTATGAGAGTTTGTAAACACTCAATTTGCAATTGGACAATCAATATTAAATATTGATTTATTATAATTTTAGGGTTTTCAAGAGTGCAACCATGAATTTATAGTAGAATGATTTCATGGTTAATAAACTTGGGTTGTCTTAATGAGATTGAGATTATCCTAAGTTTAATGGAGCTTGAAATTCTAATGTCTAAACGGATTCCCCATCTATCTTTGTAGAATTCAATTCTTCTACGTTAGGAGAACAATTTTGATGAAATTTTATGACGACATTTAGTATTTTAAAGCTTTTCTTAATTAAGACAAAAGTTGTTTTAATTTAGACAAAGCTTGTCAAGACAAGAGTTGTCTTAAGTAAACAAAATATATGTCTTAAAAGTGACAAAAGTTATCTCATTTTTTGACATCATTTTGTGTGTCTAATTTTTGTACATATTTTTGTATGTCATAAAAGAGACAAAAGTTGTCTCATTTTTGGACAAACTTTCTTTAACACAAAAGTTGTTCTAAGTGTGCTTGATAGTGTAAGAATTATTGTCTTATTTAAGACAAAGGTTGTGTTAAAAAGACAAGAAATAATTTTTACATTACTTGTAATATATAAGACAAGAGTTGTCTTAATTAGACAAAGGTATTTTAAGACAATGGATACCTTAATTAAGACAAGTATTGTCTAAATTAAAATGTCCATTATCTTAGTTAAAATTAAAAAAAAAAATTCAAACTTACCAAGGATCTCAATAGTCACGTCCAACTTAGTTTGAGATTGAAATGTGATCTAATCAATTTGAATTATTCTAAGGAGAAATATTTAAAGCTTAGGAGGATTGAAATTGTGAAGAGTCATGATTCTTGAGATACCCTACTTACGCTAAAAAATATGAGGATAAGGAGTTTCATAAAATTTAAAATTCTATTTATTAGAATTTTAATTTCAAGAACACTAATTATTAACCAATGAGAAAGCTCTAAGGTATTTTATTTCATTATTAAATAAAATAACGAAATATCAAATAAATAATAGAGATTATTATTTGATATAATATTAGATAAAATATTATCTAAATTATCCTATAGTGGTTTCAAACTCTAAAAGGGTTCTAGGGTTGTTAGTTTTTTACTATAATTAAATGACTTAGGGGTTAGCTTAATATAATAATAATCTAGCCCCCTAGTCGAAATAATCATCATCATATTTAAAGTGAGAGGTGTAAGGTATAGATGCAAAACACAAGAGAGAAAAGTGAAGTTAAGTGAGCTATTCTTTGAGGGTTTAACAACACTTTGCATAAGAGAACACGAGAACTTTCTTATTGGAATACAAGAAAGCCACTATTTTATTTTACTATTTTGTTCTACTCACTTGAAAATTCACAAAGGATAGGTGGTCAATACTATTGGTAGAGAAGTTATCATAATTCCTTGTGGCTTCAAGAGGTATGATTTTATCTCTATTTATTTCATGATAATCATGTATGCTATATGTGATTATTCATTTTGCTGTGTTTTCAATCATGTTGTGGTTTAATTTTTTTTTTTAAAAAATCTATGCTTGTGCCATTGTCACATAGGCTTAATAACTAGATCCAACAATTGGTATCAAAGCCTAGGTTGCACAATTAGTACGTGATCGTTGAATGGTTCGCTCCTATAATTCATTTATCATGTTTGATTGAGTAAATGGTTCCTATGATATGTTGTATGTACTTAATTTAATTTTTGGCCATATTAATGTCCTAGAGGAATTTACTTGTATTATTTTGGGATGTAACAAGAAGGGTGATCCCATATGGTCATGTTTCCTTCTTAGACTTTTGTTAATTTTAAATTACAAAAAATTTGATGTAATGGAAGTTTCGGCCACCATCAAAAGACACCATGGAGTTTCAGCCAACACCTTGAAGAAGGTATGGAGTCTCGGCCAAATGGTAAGTTTGATGGAGAATGGCGTCTCGAAAGGTTCAAAGATGGAGGAAGTGCAAGGCTTAAAGAAAAACGTGCATTATTGTAATTTCTTAGAATAGAGCCCATTTTCTTTTTTTGTTTCCTTGGATGGACATTAATATGGTTTTATATTTTATTAACATATTCACAATATGTGATATTGAGTAGTATAACATGTCATCTAAGCTAATAGGTGCCAATCAAGTTCACATGCAATGCATACATTATGTTTTACATTTAAAAGAGTTTTAAATAGATAAAACATATATATGTGCATAATTTAGCATCAATAAGGGATTGCTAATAAGACATGATTTTTTCCCAACAAATAAATTAGTAAGGAATTAATTAGGTCCATAATTGATCATTTAGTTATAGGTATATAATTTCCAACTAAAGAGTTTATTTAGGAAATAAAAAATCACCTAATAACTTGATAATCAAACTAATCACCTAAGTCTCCAAACTAAAAGGTTTAGTATAGACATGGTTAGGCTTAAAATTAAACTTAGAAATTTATAAATATTTTCTAAGGCTTACTAAAGGTTACTAAAATTAAACCCAACCAAAGAGTTTAGAAGGGAAACAAACTTCATAAATGACTTAAGTTTTCTAAAGTATGCATGCTAGAAAACTTGGTAAGTCACCTTAGGGTAATAATAAAAATAGTGAGTGGAGGAGGGTGCAAGTAATTCGAGAACCCATGGTCTCCAAACGTTAGTCCATTGTCATAGGGTGTATGTCACTCCCTATAAGTGAACATACACTCAGATCATGACTGGATTGGATTTCCAAAGGGATAAGTCCACCTAGGTGGAACATTAAGTGTGACTTCCCATAGAATCACACTTAGTGGTACATTTAGGTGTGATGAAATAGTTGGTTAGTACACTCAACATTAATATATCAATATATTGCCTATAGTAGCTTTATTGATAGATTAATGGGTCAAAATAAGGCACTCCTTAACTATGCCAAGTATGAAGATACAGTTAAGTAGAAATGTCTCAATTTACCTTGTAATAAGCCTTCATTGTCCATAGTTAGTTGCTTATTATAGGAAGGTAAATGACCATTGGACAAGTAATATTAAAATATGCTTATGCATACATGCATCATTTTAAAATTCCATTTCATAGCTAGTAGCTTACATTTTAAAATGTATTTTTCATATATATCCCTGAAAATGAACCCACTATCTATTCTGCTTAACAAATGCAATTTCAACGATGAGAACTATATTGAGTTAAAGAGAAACCTTAATATCATGCTTAACTATGATAAGATCACATGGGTTTTCTATGAGCAAACACTAGCCCTTTTGACTCCCCACTTTACTAAAAAGGAAACCGAGTACCACAAGAAGTGGCATGATGCCAATGTATTGGCTAAGTGCTAAATACTAGCCTTTATGACTAGTTTGTTGCAACAACAGCATGAAGGTATGGACCATGCTGCTGAATGAAGCTGAGCTACACGAGACTGAAATTAATTTGGACCCTTAAGTGTCCATGATCATACATAGCCTAAACTCCCGGTTTTTGCAGTTCAAGTTAGACTATGAATTTTAGAGTAGGGACTATACCCTTAATGGGTTGATAAATGACTTACAATCTATTGAGGAAGTACTTAAAATAAAGAAAAAGCCAGAGGCTAATGTTGTGGCTGAGGAACCTAAAAATGCAAAGGATCATGGCAAAGAAAAGAAAAATGCCAAGAAATTGACTAGGCCAAAAAAGAAATCCATGAAGAAGAAATCTCAGAAAGATGGCACCAAGGGAAAGTATTTCCACTGTGGTACTAAAGGACATTAGAAAAGGAATTGCAAAGCTGACCTCAATTTGCTGAAGAATAAACAAGGTATGGGTTTTCTAAATGCGTTATAAGCCCATTTGGTGAATGATTCTACTAATACTTGGATACTAGACTCCAAAGCCACTAATCATGTTTGTAATTCTTTACATGGGTTCTAGATAAGGAGAAAGCTTATCGATGATCAGTTCCAGACAAGGATGGAAAATGGCATTCTTATCTCAGCTTGAGCACTATGAGTTATTACTTTGCATTTCTCTAATAATAAGTATTTAGTTTTAGAATATGTTTATTACATTCCTGCCATTTTCAAAAATTTAATTTCTATTTTACATTTGGTTAATTATGGATATTCTATTTCCTTTAGTGATGAGATCACCATTTTAATAAACAAAAATTTTGTTTACTCCAGAATTACAAGAAATAATTTATATAATCTAGAACCAATAAATTAGATTACAAACATTGTAGAAAGAAATACATCTAAATCTAAAAGGGTTAAAGACTCTAGCTTATATAAGATTTATCTATGACATCTGTGTCTGGGTTATATTAATTAAAATAGACTTAGCAGACTTGTAAATGATGGTACTTTACCAAAAATGATTGAGTGTTATTTATTAGTTTGTGAGTCCTGCATTGAGGGTAAAATGACTAAGGCAACTTTTAAAGCAAAGGGCAACAAGATGCATAATGTTCTAGACTTGGTATATAATGAACATACAACTGGCAAACCATTAAAACAAATTTGATCAGATCGAGGTGGTGAGTATTTGTCCAATGAGTTTCAATAGTATTTAGCTGATAATGGAATCGTTTCCATTTTATCATTACACAAAACACTTCAACAAAATGGCATTGCTGAAAGAAGAAATATGACTCTTTCAGAAATGGTAATATCCATGATGTCCTATGCTGCTCTTCCAAAATCATTCTAGGGATATTGTATACAAATAGTAACATACTTGCTGAAATTTTTGTCCATTAAAGGTTGTTCGTAAGACACCAATGGAGTTGTGGACAGGATGTAAGCCATCTTTACGTCTTTTACGAACTTGGTGTGTCCAACACATGTATATATGCCTAAGTCCACAGGATGAAACCAAAGACAAAACTATGTTTATTTGTAGGATATCCTAGAGGTACTAGGGGGTATTACTTCGATAGCATTTTTGATAAGAAGGTATTTGTTAGTCCAAATGGAACCATTTTAGAAGAGAACTTTGTGAGAAATCACAAACCTTTCAACAAAATTATTTTGGATGAACAATGTGGTCAGTTATATTCAAATGTTAATTCTGATGAAATCATAGTAAGCTTGGATTCAAGAGTTGAATCTGAATCGATGGTACTCTATCATAGTAGGAGGCTTATTAGACAACTTGACAGATACATGGGTATGAAAGAGCACGTGGTAACTCTCTCAAATGAACATGAATTTGATTCCATTACATATGAGGATGCCATTAGCAATATTGATGCTAAATATTGGCAGAAGGCAATGAGATCAGAGTTGGAATCTACACATTCTAAGAAAGTTTGGATTCTTGTAGATGCACCCGAAGGAATAAAACCTATTTAGCTGCAAGTGGATATATAAGAGAAAGAGTCCGAGTAGATGGGAAGGTTCTCTACCTTCAGATCTAGGCTAGAGGCTAAGGGATATACCTAAAGGGAAGGTATCGACTATGAAGAAACCTTCTTGTTTGTCACTGTGCTCAAATCCATTAGTATCCTATTATCCATATATGCACATCTCAAATATAAGATTTGCCAAACGGATGTCTAGACTGTATTTTAAATGAGGATCTTAGAGAGAACATTTTTATGACTTAACCAGACTGTTTCATTGAAAAAGGCCAAGAGTATAAAGTTTGCAAATTGCCTAGGTCTATTTATGGACTTGAGCAAGCTTTTAGGTCTTGGAATATAAGATTTGACGCTCTATCAAATCTTATGGATTCCAACAAAAAGTAAACGAACCTTGTGTTTATAAAAGGATACAAAACAATATGGTTGTTTTCCTGGTACTCTATGTAGAAGACATTCTACTCATTAGGAATGATGTAGGAATGTTATCTACAGTAAAATGATGGTTGAATCAACAATTTGAAATGAAGGACTTAGGAGAAACTAGCTATGTTCTTAAGATCTAATTGATAAGAGATCGAAAGAACATGCAAATAGCGTTATCCCAAGCGACTTACATTGACAAATTATTGAAAAAGTTTGATGCAGGATTCCAAAAGAGGTTTCATACCTTCTAGGCATAGGATCAAACTTTCTAAAGAGTAATTACCCAAGACTCCTAAGGAAGTTGAGAAAATGAGACAGATTCTTTATGTGTCAGCTATAGGAAATCACATGTATGCCATGCTTTACACTAAACTAGACATCTACTTTGTAGTTGGATGGGTTAGCAGGTATCAGTCAAACCTTGGCATAGAACCACAGAATAATAGTGGAGTTATGGCTAATTCAAAAGAACCATAGAATTATAGAGCAGCTAAACACATTGAGAGAAAACATCATCTCATACGAAAGATCGTACAACGTGGGGAAGTGATCGTCACCAAAATAGATACTGAAAGGAATCTAGCTGATCTGTTTACAAAGATACTTTCATAGAAGAACTTCGAGGATCACCTAGAAGGACTGGGGATTTAGGACATGTCATACTTGCTTTAGGGCAAGTGGAAGATTGTTAGAAATATGTTGCCTTGGGAAGCAAGTATATCTCTGAATCATGTTGTAACCATATTTTGCAATTAAATAAAGAGTTTAATTATGTAACCCTTGTATTCTAGCTATTAAGGAGATTTTAAATGAACCAATATACATTTACATAAAGGTTACGTACGAGAGATATGTATCTTTGAATGAATCAAAAAGATTATTCACAGTCACTGAATAGAGCTGATCACTCTATTTAATGAAGACTATAGTGTCCAGATTACCTCCATTGAAAGAGTGAGAATCTCCTCTAAGAGAATGATGAATTTCAAATCATTAAAGTGGTTGACTTAAGGTATTGGAACTGTTATATGAATAGGAATCAAGTGAGAAATCAAGTTCAAGTTTGTACTATTACTGTGAACTTGAACTCCCATGCACTCACTTGTGGTAGAACCAAAATCCTAATGGAATGTGGACTCGTGTTCATGTCCACTATGGCCTTTGATATACTAAGGGCAGGACCATCATAACTCGTTGGTCAAGACTCTATATGTTGGGATCATAGTTGGAGTGAACATCAAGAAACATATATCCAAGAAATGGAGTTCATAGTACAAACATCACTTCTAGTGATTTTAGGAAGATATGTGACAAATCTGGGTCCCGTGATTAATGAACTAGTTATTCATCATTTCTTGATATCTTTTAGATATGTTCTAAAAAGTATATGGCCGCTTATGGATGAAATATGAGATTAGGGGACAAAATTGACATAATAGGTAAAACGATAATTTGACCTTGTGTCAATGGATAACTATGAGGGTTCGTAAACACTTGATTTGTAATTGGACAATCAATATTAAATTTTGACTTCTTATAATTTTAAGGTTTTCAAGAGTGCAACCGTGAATCTATCGTGGAATGATTTCATGGTTAATAAACTTGGGTTGTCTTAATGAGATTAAGAAAATCTGAAGTTTATTGGAGCTTAAAAGTCATATATTAAAACGGATTCCACATCTAGCTTTGTAGAATTCAATCATTCTAAGTTAGGAGAATGATTTTGGTGAAATTTTATGATGGCATTTATTATTTTAAGGCTTGTCTTAAGTGAACAAAATGTATGTCTAAAAATGAGACAAAAGTTGTCTCGTTTTTTGACAACATTTCTTTAGGACAAAAGTTTTCCTAAGTGTGCTTGATGGTGTAAGAGTTATTTGTCTTAATTAAGACAAAGGTTGTCATAAAAAGACAAGAAATAATTTTTGCATTACTTGTCATATTCAAGACAAGAGTTGTCTTAATTAGAAAAATGTATTTTAGGACAAGGGATGTCTTAATTAAGATAAATGTTGTCTAAATTAAAATATCCATTGTTTTACTTAAAATTAAAAAAAAAAAACTCAAACTCCAAGGACCTCAAGAGTCACATCCAACTTAGTTTGGTATTCAAATGTAATCTAATCAATTTGAATTATTCTAAGAAATAGTCAAAGTATAGGAGGATTGAAATTGTGAAGAGTCATGATTCTTGAGACACCTTACTTAGACTAAAGGACTATGAGGATAAGAAGTTTTATAAAGTTTAAAATACTATTTATTTAAATTTTAATTTAATTTCAAGCACACTAATTATTAACCAGTGAGAAAGTTCCAAGGTATTTTATTTAATTTTTAAATAAAATAATGAAACATCAAATAAATAATAGAGATTATTATTTTATATAATATTAGATAAAATATTATCTAAATTATCCTATAGTGGCGTCAAACTCTAAAGCGGTTCTAGGGTTGTTAGTTTTTTACTACGATTAAATGACTTAGTGGTTAGATTGATATAAATATAACCTAGCCCCTTAGCCAAAATAATCATCATCATATTCAAAGTAAGAGGTGTGAAATATAGAGGCAAAACACAAGAGAGAAAAGTCAAGTTTTGTGAGCTATTCTTTGAGAGTTTAATGCCAATTTGCATAGGAAAACAAGAGAACTTTCTTATTGGAATACAAGAAAGTCATTATTTTATTTTACTATTTTGTTTTATTCACCTATTTTCACCATAGGATCCATAGATTGGAAATTCAAAAGGAATAGGTGGTCAATACAGTTGGTAGAGAAGTTATTATGATTCCTTGTGGCTTCAAGCCACTGTCACATAGGCTTAAAAATTATATCCAACAATATGAACCCCTAGGCTTAATTCCCTATAGCTTGTGTTAACCTTGCGCTGTTCTTTATTTCTTGCATTTTTCATTCTCATTCTCTTAAATAAAGCTTTTGACAAATAAAAATTTATTGCTTGATAATTAAGTTGAGGAGAAACTCTAACTAATTTCCCAAGAACCAAGGGGGAGTTCTTTCTATCTAAGGAGGCTATTCGTTACCATAAAGATAGGATTAGTTTTTGGTGAAGTTTGAAGCCCTAGGCTTAATTCCCTATCACTTGCGTGAACGTTTCCCTTTTGCTTGCCTTTTGCATTTCTTCATTCTCTTTCTCTTAAACCACGATTTTTCCAAATAAAACTCTATTGCTTGATGAGCAAGTTTAGCTGACACTCCAACTAATTTTGCTAGATTCAAGGGGGAGTTCTAGCTATTTAAAGAGGTACTTCACTCCTATATAGGGGCCAAATTAAACTTGGGTATTGGAGAAGTCTAAAAACCTAAGCTTCACTCCCTATAGCATACGTTAACCATGTCTTATTGCTTACTTCTTGCTTTTCTCATTCTCATTCTCCTAAGCAATGGTTCTCCCAAATAAACCTCTATAGCTTGATGATCAAGTTTAAAAGAAACTCCAATTATTTTCCCCACATTCAAGGTGGAATTCTAGCTATCCAAAAAGTCCTTTGACTATAATCATGAGGGCAAAGTAGGATGGGTTATCATGAAGTCCGAAGCCCTAAGCTTAATTTCCTATAGCTTGCCTTAATCTAGCCCTAATGTTTACTTCTTCCCCTTCTCATTCTCATTCTATTAGACAACGGTTTTCCAAAATAAAGAGACCCTCAGTTGCCACTCAGGGGTCAAGTAGGATTGGTTATTTGTGAAGTCTGAAACCATAGGCTTAATTCCACATAGCTTGCGTTAACCTTGCCCCATTATTTACTTCTTACATTTTTCATTCTAATTATCTTAAAAAAAAGGTTTTCCTAAATAAAAATCTACTACTTGTTCAGAGTGTTTAGGAGAAACTCCAAATAATTTCCAATATTCAAGGGGGAGTTTTAATTATTTAATGAGACCTGTAGTTACCATCAAGGGGGCAAAGTTGGATTGGATATTGGTGAAGTTTGATTCCTTAAGCTAAGTTTCCTATTTCTTGAGTTAACCTTGCCCTTTTGCTTACTTCTTTCTTTTTCCATTCTAATGTCCTTAAACATGGTTTTCCTTAAAAAACTCTTTTGCTTGATGGGCAAGTTTTGCAGAAAATCTAACTAACTTCTTTATACTCAAGGGAGAGTTCTAGCTATTGAAAGAGGCCCTTGACTGCCATCAAGTTAGCAAATTAGGATTGGTTTTTGTTGAAGTATGAAACTGTAGTCTTAATTCCATATAGCTGGCATTAAACATGCCTTGTTGTTTGCTTCTTGTGTTTTCATTCTCATTCTCTTAAGCATTAGTTTTCACAAATAAAACTTTATTGCTTTGCAACTAATTTCCTTAAGATCAAGTTGAGGAGAAATGCAAGAAGCAAGGTAGGATTGGTTGCTGGTGAAGTTTAAAGCCCGAGCTTAATTCCCTATCACTTGCATTAACATTTCCTTATTACTTGCTTCTTGCATTTTTCATTCTCATTCTCATTCTCTTAAACAATGATTTTCCTAAATAAAACTTTATTGCTAGATTCTAGGGGGAGTTCAAGCTATTTAAAGAAGCCATTGGCTGCCATCTATAGGCCAAAATAAACTTGGGTTTTGGAGAAGTCTAAAGACCTAGGCTTAATTCCTAATACCATACATTAACCTTTTCCTATTGCTTACTTCTTGCGTTTCTCATTCTTACTTTCCTAGGCAATGGTTTTCCTAAATAAAACTTTATAGCTTGATGATCAAGTTAGGTAAAAACTCAAACTACTTTCTCCATATTCAAGGTAGAGTTCTAAATATCCAAAGAGGCCCTTAGCTACAATCAAGAAGGCAAAGTAGAATTAGTTATCTTGAAGTCTAAAGCCCTAGGCTTAATTTCCTACAGCTAGCATTAGTCTTGCCCTAATTTTTACTTCTTCCCCTTTTCATTCTCATTCTCTTAAACAATGGTTTTCCAAAATAAACAGGCCCTTGGTTGCCATTGAGGCGGCAAAGTAGGATTATTTATTAGTGAAGTCTAAATCCCTAGGCATAATTCCTTATAGCTTTCGTTAGACTTGCCCCATTGTTTACTTTTTTTGTTATTCATTCTAATTATCTTAAACAAGGATTTTCCCAAATAAAACTCTATCGCTTATTGAGCAAGTTAGGAGAAACTCCAACTAATTTCCCTATGTTCAAGGTTGAGTTCTAGTTATTTAAAGAGGCCCTTGGTTGCCATCAGGGGCCAAAGTTGGATTGGTAATTGGTGAAGTCTGATGCCCTAAGCTTAATTCCCTATTACTTGTGTTAACCTTATACTTTTGCTTATTTCTTGTGTTGTTCATTCTAATTCCCTTAAACATTGGTTTTACCTAAAGTACTCTATTGCTTGGTGAGCATTAGCCCCCCCTTTTTTTTTCTGACCACAACATCCAGTCTACAGGATATGGAGCTCCAGTCAATTGGACCTGCCATTTTGGTAGATCAACAATATTGGTTCATACTTCCTTCTTTGACAACTTAAAAAGATAATTTTACGATTTTGTTTCATTCCAAATACACCCCAACACCCTTTCCGTGTATGTTGCTTCTTATTGAACTTACACTTAACATTTCCATAATTTCAAGCACACTTTAATCGTTATTTGAATGATACAACCCTTCGTTATTCACTATTTATAATTGTTTATACCTTGACACCTTGATTCTCTTATATATATACAGTTTCACTCTTTGTGCAACTATTACCATCCTTCTTACTATACGAATATGAGTTTCACTTAGTTAACAAACTTTCTAATGTTATACTTTTCAGTTTATTCCATATTACTTCTATTTTACAGGTTAGGGTAAGTTACTAGCATCATGTTACTAATCATTTATGTTCACACTAATCCTTTTCTATTTCCTTCTTAATAAGTTCATTTCAATACTCTACTTACATTTTAGAAATTCTTGTATATCATTGACCGTAGGGAAGAATCCAGAAATCACCTAAGGGGGCCGAAATTTGGATTTTGAGGAACATTGGAAGTCAAGAAATTTAGATTCAGCCATTGCTAAAAGAATGTATGAAGGTGATAGCACTACTGCACTAGCGTGAGAGTGTGACAATGTCCTCATGAGCATTCGTTCCTATCCTATTACAACTTGATCTCATTGGTATATTGCTTTTACATTGGCTTGGCTTAAGCTAACATAATGCAAATATCTTACCACTTATAACTTGACAAAATGGCCCCTCCCCACTCTACCCTTTACCCTTTTCTCCCTGCTCACCAACTAAGCCCATTTTCAATGAACAATATGGACTGTGGCTTATTTATATTCTAAATCTGGACAATACAAATGTAACATACCTATTGTGAAAGGATTATTGGGCATTTATATATATATATATATATATATATATATATATATATATATATATATAATGAACAAAAATTGGAGAAGGGGGGCCAGGGCCCCTTAGCCCTTGGATCTATCAACTTGACCCATTACAAGGGTCCACCATATCATAGTTGTTTCATTACTATCGTTTTTATAATTTAGTATTATTTCTAATAACACATATAGAATAACCCATGATCCCAATCATCAACTCCTTTAATTTTACATAGTGATCACTACCATAGTCTTACCCTTGTTTAAGTGCTCTCCCTTTCACTTACCAATCAATACTGTCCCAATCTCTTCCATATTGCATCATCCCATTTTAAATGGGTTCATTACAATTCCTGGCAACTTCTCTGAACTTCACAAGTTAACTGTTTAAGCTTTCTTCAACTTTAGCTCATTATTTACTATCTCCTTAACTCCACCTTTCTTATCCACCACATTGCTTACTAATTCCATACTTTAGTTTCTTCTTATGTACAAATTTACCATTTTCTTGCCATTTACTAGCATGACTTCTAACCCATGTTTTTGTTTTCATAATCTATTAACTATATGCTTAGTCTTTCTACTGCACTTCGATGATTTTATTATATGTAATTCTTATGTTGTCATTTCTTGAGTTAATTTCCTCTTAATTTCTCATCACTCTCCAACATCATGATGTACTCTTTATTCCTTTCTTATCTTATCTACTCATTTCTTTCCTAAGTTACCTGATATATGTACTTGGCTAAAAGTGGGTTTTAACCACTTAATTACACCCTTCACTATTTCTTGAGCTTTCATAGCTCATACTTTAATTAAATGAATAAGCCCTATAACGTAACTTGATGGAAATCTTATGCACTTATCGTATTCATTTCTAGTTTTTGAACTATTATTTCTAGTATAAATCCTATTTTCCCTAATTCTTGCGGTCTTATATTCCACACATTATCAAACACCTTTCTGTAATGTCATCAATATGCATACATGCCTCTATGCTGATATGGAAGAGTATTAGCATCGTCCTACCTATAAGAAGGGATTGGGTATACAATGCATAGGTAAGACTCTACTAATAAATCATGACTCCAAACTCCAAATTCTAATCCCTACTCTCTTTCTAACTTAACTAAAACTTATGCTCTAATACCAATTTGTCACGACCCATCCCCTGAGACCATGACCAATGCTAGGACTAGGGACATACTAATCCTCTAGTCCAAGCCAAGCGTATCCTGCTATCCATCCTTAACTAGAATCACACCTTTCAAAGTAAAATATTGATAAGTCAAAAATAAAATAACTCATTTATCTATTAACAACATTTCAACTAAATATATATTCATAAACGAAATTTCCAATTTTACAACTCATTAACTAAACTTCTTTTACAATCCCACTAGCCCAGACCTAACTATAGCTCTTGTAATTTGACCAACAATACCCTAAATTCCTCTGTACCTATAAAATGTACAATCCTCAAAAAAGGGAGAGCTTTCAACTAGCTCAGTGAGTAAAAAAAAAAAATCTAACACATGACATGATGTCACACCTTAGTATTTTCTTCAAAATATCCTAAGTTGTGGCCATGTGGAGAACTCATACTTAGCTTGGGTTTTTGATTAGATGAACGGCATAGGCATGAAGAGGAGGGGTAGAGGTGAAAATATGGACATTTTGGTGGATTTTTTTTGTTCTCAGCTTATCTCTTCAAGTTTTATGGTGGATTTTGAAATATATTAGGGTTTGTAATCTATGTTGGAGTTGGGGTGTCTAGGCTTCTAAGCATCTTGGTAAGTTTCCCAATATGATTAAACCTTTCGGTGATATTGGTATTAGATTTGGGTGATTTTTAAGTTTCTTGGGAAATGCCCATTTCACATAATTTGATCTAATCCCTTCTTGGTTGCTTTGGAGAGTCTCAACGAAGTCTAGGAAACTTTAACAAAGGTTCTTTTGGTTTTCTTTCAACTATTTGGTATCATTTCCTAGGTTAGACTATTTTGGGTACTCTGAACTAGTACCATTTTGGTTAGTGGATATTGATGTGTGTTTACCTACTCTAGAAAGCATACTAGGTTTTAACCAAGTAATAAAGAGGAGTAGGGATCGTTCCTACGAGGATTGTGTAATGATTACCAAACTTTTTCTAATTTCAATGCTATTTGATCAACGGAATTTTAATGGCAATTTGAAGATGAAAAATTATCCTTAAAATAAAGTAAAGAAATAAAAAGAATGAACACAAATTTGGATTGAGATTTATGAAAAGGGGTAAGGCACATGGTACTTCACCTTCACCAATGCACAATTGATTTGCTTAGTTTACTTTTCAATGACATGGTTGATTTAATGTTGCCAACTAGTTTCCTGAGTTACTAGCACATTTTCTCAAGTTATGAAAGACTACCTTAATCACATAATTTACTCCATCTCTCAGTGAAATTAACATGTAATTAAGATGCATTCAAAATAAAAACAAACACAAATTACATGAAATATGTAAGTGGATCTCACATTGCATACATGAATTCATGGTTTAATTCAGAGAAGTACATTCATGAATACCTCATCTCTTGTATCATCATGAACCTTAAAATCAACTATATAATGGCCATACACATAGAAGCATTATGAACACTAAAATAAACTTCAACTATATAAATTAAATCAAAGTCATTGAATACAAACTAAACAAAATCAATTACCATGGCTTAGGATAAGCCAAGACCTTAAGGAAATTTAGCTCATGATAGAATCAAAATAACCCATTATAGTTTTGGATTTCATAGAAAATTTCACTAAGAGAAAATTACACAATTTGAAGATTGCATAAACAACAGATTAAATGGTCAAGAAGGGATGGACTACGTTGGAGGGTCAACACCGTCAAGCTGACCAACATTGCCGGTGGTGGCTGCTCTTCTCTCTGTCATCCTCTCTTGTTCTCTTGCCTCTCTCCATGCTATCCTCTCTTTCTCCATGCTAATCTCCTTTTTTCCATGCGGTTGTTGGTATCTTCATAAGTAGAAGAAGGTGCTTAGGGCACCTAGGTTAAATGATGTCGTTTAGCCAACCCGCCCCCCTTTTTTTGACAACCCTAAATTGCCTTTCTCTTGCTAAGGTGACATCGAAAGCTTGAAGGGTAAAATTATTGTTTAATTGTTTATTTTTTTTAGGAATAAATAAATTAAAGAAAAAGAGGAAATTCTCCCCTTGGATTTTGTTAAATAAAAACTCTAATAAATAAGACAATTAAACACAAGCTAGTACAAAATTAAGGCTAAAATTATGATAAACTAGCATAAAAATTAAGCACATCAAATACTCCCAAACTTAAAGTGTTACATGTCCTCAAGCAAGGAAAATAACACACATAACTTACTTTAGCAACCACATTTTCATGCTAAAAAATGAGTGCTCAAATTGTTGTCTTATAGATACACATTTTGTAGAGTCAAAGACAATTCTAAATATTATTTGTCTTGAATTCTTAGTCTAAATTTACTTACACTACTCAATACCTCTTGAAGTGTGTGTGTGCTATATCAATTAAGTATGCCACTCAGATTCATTCAAAAACACTTAGAAATTCATACAAGATCTCCTATGCAAAAGCAGTAATATATCCTTATATGATTGTTTCACTACAAAAAAAAGCCATTTGGAGGCAGAATATTTCAGCCTCTAAAGGAGAAAAATCCGCCTCAAACAGTTTTGAGGGGGATTTAGAGGCAGAAATATTTTCGCCTCAATATAAGGCGTTGCAACCTATTTGAGGTGGATTTTATTCTGCCTCTATTAGCGGCGGATAAAATCTGCCTCTAAATATAAAAAATCCACCTCTGAATGGGAGGAAAAATTCTTGACAAAGAGCTCAGAGGCCGACATTATCTGCCTCTAACACCACCTCTAGTGGGAGAAGCGGCTTTAGAGGCAGAATTTATGTCCGCCTCTAATTAGAGGCAGATTTTGAGGCGTATTATGGCCACCTCTAACTCCCCCTCTAATTTTAAAAAAATTGATCCTTGTATACCCATTTTTTAGAGATTCCCTTCTTGTCAGATTTATTCAACAATCAAAATTGAAGGCCTTAAAAGGAAAGAAAATCAAATACTACATTTAATATAGTTAAAAAACAATTTAAATATATACAGTAATTGTGAAAACATAATTTAAATGTTGTTAACAAAAACTATTGTTTATTAATCGTAATCATCGTTTAAATCATCGCCTATGTCCTGGTTGTCAGGTGAATCGCTTGCAACATAGGGTTGAGGAGCTGGAGTAGGAACTAGAGGTTGATATGAACCGGTTTCAGAAGTAGGAGTAATCCCAATGTGCTGGAAGAGAAGATGCATCATATCTTGTGTGTTCCGCATCATATTTTGTTGGTTCCGCATCATCTCTTGTTGACTACTCACTGTTTCCTTGTTTTCCTGCAACTCCAAGCATAATTGAGAGATTGTTTGCAGCATGGTCTGAAGCTCATAGTGGTAACTAGCTTGATCAGCATTAACAAAAGAACTCTCAGCATAATAAGTTGCCTGCTTCCCAAGGCCAAACACCCGCCCCTTCTTATTGATTCCACCAACCACATCCAAGTATGGTTAGTTTTCAGATGTAGCAGAGTGCTCATGTGCAGTACTAGTACCCCCTTCTACAGACGCCTGTGAGCTCATCTCTTCATTCCACTTTGTATATTCTACCTAAAAAATAAACCCAACCATAAAGAAATTAGGTTGGCAAAATTGCATCAACAAAAGAAATAAATAAATGATACAACAAATGTAAGAAAACTTATAACATATTGTGCAGCCTTTTCAGATACCCAAGCATCCTTTTTCTGTCACCGCTTAATCTGCGTGAAGAGCTCAAATGGAGTTGGCTCCCTCTGTAATTCAATAATCTACATACAAACACCAAAGGAGAAAAATTAATTATTTGAGAGTCTTTAAAGAGAAATGAAAATGATTTTGAAGGCAAATACCAGTCTCCTCCTGTGCTCTGATGCAGAAATAGAACCACCAGTGTGGAGTGAGGCACCGGCATCACAAAGCCTATTTTTGCCATTTTGCTCACTCATGGCCTTAAATTTTGGATCCTCCCATTGCTTGAACATTTCTTCTCTAACTTTAGCAGGGATCCAGGACCCAGTGCATTGTTTCTCTCTTACTCTTTGCATTGCATTTCTCATGCATTTTCCACCCTTGCTATTGAAATGTTTCCTAACCTTCCTATCATCAGTAGGGAGCCATTTATATTTCTTTTGCATTGAGGTAAATTAAAACATTAGCATTAAAGTAGAAAGAATCATAATATTAGCACATATTTTCTTAAATCAAATAAATACAATCCAACTTACCTTAAACTCTTCGAACCACATATCTCTGACATCTTCAGGAACGTTGGTCCACTAAATCATGTTCCCTCAAACTTGCTTCTAATGATTTTAGATATGACAGCTGACACACCACTAGTCGACTCAAAGCTAAAAGTAGATATAAAAATTATGAGAACGAAAATTACAATTAGTATGAATTGACTTAAACCCATTAAGTTTGTATAGTTTAAAATGCCTCTTACTCTAATGTATTGATTGGCCTAATCCATGTGCGCCCATCCACTGGATCAACTGTCCCATATATAGGTGCTGTGGTAGCTGGGCTCGCAAAAGGTCCAGCATCAGAGGGTGTGGCAAGGGTAGTTGAGGTTCTAGAGAATGAGGGGCGCTGATCATGTGAGTCTATGGCTGCGGCTTGGGTAGGTAAATCGATGGGGACAGACCTCAGCTGGGTAATCGATGAACTAGATGAAGTATGTGGGGTGACTGTTTGTGAGGTAGATGCAACTATACCAGTGCCTCCAGCACCGGCTGTACCTCTTCCTCTTCCTCTTCCTCTTCCTCTTCCTCGTCCTCGACTTACCATCTATCTACATGTTTTTTAACCATTAAAAGAATAATTAGATATAACGAACAATTTGTATTTTTTGGATATTAAGAAATAGCATAAGCGTGAAATATAAATAAATGTCCTTTGCATAAATTTATCCAATCCTATTTGTATGAATGTCGTAGACTAACAATTACAAGAAAAACAAAATTTGACATAATCTGAATCTGAATCTATAAACTCTTCCTCGGATTCAATATGACTTATTGTTGAAATTTTTTTATCATCATCTTCTAGGTTAGTTTCATCTAACTGGAAATGATCAACTTCCTCAGGATGACCTTCTCTATCAACTAAGCTAATGATTTGGTATCTCAGAAGTCACAACTATACTTTGAGCCTTCGTCTTAATAACACATAACCACCGAGGGTTGTCTTCTGGATATGGAGTGTAGTAAACTTGCTCAACTTGTTGGGCAAGTATGAAAGGGTCATATGATTTATACCTCCTCAATGCTTTTACCTCCACCAACCCATGATTGAAATTAGTCCTTGTCCCCTGATTAGGAGTAGGGTCAAACCAATCACATTTAAACAATATTAACTTCTTCAAGGGAAAATCGATATACTCAATTTCTATAATATCCGTTATTATCCCATAGAAGTCATTTTCTGATTGACCACAATCATTGCCTCGAACACATACACCATAATTGAAAGTTTTCATGCATTCGGACCAAGTTTTTGTGTGGAATTTATAATCATTGACATAGTATACATTCTATACGTCAACCATGCACAATGGACCCCAGGCCAAACTCTTCATAAAATCGTCACATACTGTATTTTGTCAATTACCCACCTAATATCAATAAGATACCATATAATTAGACATTGATGATTCAATAATTAAACCATATAATACTAAAAATTATGTGGACAATAATTAAAGATATAAACCTACATAATTTTTGAACCATGTACTAAAGTTTGAGGAAGTCTCATTTTCAAGCTGTGCAGAAGAGATGTTAGGTATGAGTTCTCGCAGATAATCTGCATATATACTGTCAATATTTTATCATTAGTGACAGGAAAGTATTGTTCATGAACTATTAATATAGGGATAAAAAGAACATTGGAATGAACTTACTCTAAGAAAGGCTGAATCTCAGGATAAGTTAGAAGAACGTGAAGGGTGACAACTTCAAATTCCTTAGCATCTAGTTGACGTTTACGAGCTTTCCTAACCCAACGTCCTGGGTAATCGAATATTGACAATGGTGGATAAGATAAACAACCTTCACCTCCATCATCATTATGGGTGACTCTCATCCTTCTACAAGGAATGTGAGATGAATAATAATAAGACGTAAATGTTGATGTTTCTTCCACTAAATATGCTTCACATATGGAACTTTCAACTCTAGCCTTGTTCTTCACTTTATCTTTAAGGGTGCGTAAGAACCTAATTGAAATATGACCCAAAGTATAATTATAGCAATTAGATTATTTCAATAAAAGGTATAATGTACTAAAGAGTTAAAAGAAACAACATTTCAAATGGATATATCCACCGATATTGAGTCGGACCTCCAACCCTCACTTTATATCGCAAGTGGATGGGCAAATGCTCCATTGAGTCAAAGAAGCTTGGAGGAAATATTTGTTCCAATTTGCACAAAATAATGGAAATATTAGTCTCCATGACTAACAATTGATCAATCTTCAACATCGTTGAGCACAATTCTTTAAAGAATTGACTTAACTTAACAAGTGTATTCTATATCGGCTTTAGTAACGATTTAAAAGCAATTGGGAGTAGACGTTGCATAAAAACATGACAATCATGACTTTTCAACCCATGTAACTTAGCTTCCCTCATGTAAACACTCATTCCCAAATTACTTACATAACCATCTGGCAACTTTAGATCTTTAACCCATTTACAAATAGATACCCATTGTTGCTTGGTCAATACATATTGAGCTTTCGATTACATCCAACATCTTGTAGATGCAGATCTTTTTGTCTGTAAATTTTAGCCAAGTCTAACCTAGCTTTGGGTGTATCCTTGGTTTTACCTTTCACATCCATCACTGTGTCAAATAATGCAACAAACACATTCCTCTTAATGTGCATTACATCTACATTATGATGGAGAAGATGTGTTCTCCAATAAGGTAACTCCCAAAATATAGACATTTTGGTCCAATGGTGATCAACCCCATACCCAAACGAATTAGACATTTGAGGCTCTTCCATCGTAGGTAGGTGTCTGAAGCGTTGCCATATTTCTTCCTCGATAAGCGTTGAGGGGGCAACGAGGAATCCACACAATATTTTTGAAAGCATTACGTACCTCCCGATATGGATGATCCATTGGCAAAAATTGCCTATGACAATCAAAAAATGAAATCTTCCTACTATGTTTGAGAGAGAACACCTTAGACCTCTTCATACAATACGGACAAGAGAGTTTTCTAGCGGTCATCCAACCAAACAACATTCCGTATGCAGGATAGTCATTGATAGTCCACCTCAAAACAGCCTTCATCATGAAATTTTGCTTCAATGACACATCAATTTTAGGTCATCTATTATTGGTCGTAGATATACATCAATTTTACTTTTTGGATTAGATGGTCTTAGAATAATTATGGTTAGAAACATAACCTCTCTTTTCATGCACATCCAAGGAGGAAGGTTGTAAGGAGTAAGAATGATAGGCCAACACGAATAAGAATTTTTAGACAACCCATATGGAGAAAAACCATCACTACATAACCCTAATCTTACATTTCGAGAGTCCCGAGTAAAATCAGGATATGTTTCATCAAGATGTTTCCATGCTTCCCCGTCTGATGGGTGAGATAAGATACTGGGCTCTCTTGGATTCTCCTGATGCCATCTCATGTGGCATGCAGTGGCCACTGATGAATAAAGTCTTTGTAGCCTTGGAAAAAATGGAAAATACCACATCCGTTTGAAGGGGGTCTCTTTAACAATACCCCTTCGAGTAAAAGATTTTGAAACGTTCCATTCCACAAAATTTGCAGCTCTTCTCATTTTCATCATCTTTGTAATACAATATGCATCCATTAGAACAACAATCAATCTTTATACAACCTAAGCCCAATTTTTCCACTGACTTTTTGGCGTGATAAAACTGTGGAGGCATTCAATTATCACTTGGCATTGCATCACTCATTATATCCATCATGCGATTAAAACAACTCTCGTCATGTTATGATCACTCTTCAAGCTCAAACTATCAATTGCCATCGATAACTCTGAATACTTTTGACACCCATCCCACAATGGTGCTTGTGCAGTTGCCAACATATCAAAGAATCTTTGTGCATTTGGGTTAGGCTCTTCAATCAGTGATGGTCCAACAGCATCAATCACCATTTGTTCATAAACATTGTAATCTTTCCTTTGTCCACTAGGGACAAAGTAATCATTTCCCACCACTACTGAGGGGATAGGTGGCATTGATTCCCCATGAATAGTCCAATAGTAGTAATTGTCCATAAACCCCTTACGCAGCAAATCAACAGTCACTTCATCGGGTACTTTGTATCTCTTACATTTGCATTTTCTACAAGGACACCTAATCCCTTCTTCGCTCACTAAATGTTCTTGTGCACATGCAAATGTGATAAACCCGTACACCCCATCAACAAACTCATCATTCAAATGTTGTTTATCATTCAATCAATTTTCCATCCATTTACGATGTGCAGGTACATGCGTGTATGGCACAAAATAGATAACCTATTTAATCAAGCACAAACTTTCATAAACTTTTTTAAAGTCCTTAGAGAAAAGGACTTTAAAACATCCCCAATCTTGTGAATTAATGATTAAAAAAAATTAGGATGATGTTAAACACATTATATTCCTTTAGGTTGAATCACTAAAATAATTTCATGTAACAGTGAAGTATGGCAATATATATATATATATATATATATATATATATATATATATAGAGAGAGAGAGAGAGAGAGAGAGACACACACACACACACACACACACACATATATATAGGAGTGGAGAACCTGTAGATCAATTATTTGGAAAAGCAAGTTATTCCAAGATCATTTCTACTAAAGCATTATTACACTATTTACCACAAAGGAAGCATATTTGAAGTCAAAGGCCTAGATATATAGTGTTAAGGGATAAAAGAAGGTCATATGGATTCAAAAACAAGTTTCTAGGATTGCAATTAAAGTAAGTGTCATATGTAATCATAGACTTAAGTCATTTGGTTTATGACTTTTGCTAAAAAAATAAAATAAAATAGAAACAAGAGCTATAGTACTTTTTCCCAAACAAGGCCTTAGTAAATATAGAGGTCTAAG